>SJYV01050811.1:0-25815 GCA_006410875.1 Neotragus pygmaeus | reverse complement strand
TGGATCTCAAAACTACTCCTGAAGAGGTTTACGGGAGAAATCTTAGATTGTACCCGGGTATATCTGGTTAACTTCTGTCTGGGAGTTCCTTACTCCCTTTATCTCTTCCTGAAAATAATTTTTTTAAAAGTAAATGGCCAAAGTCATATCCCCAGAGTTTCCATGTCTATGGTCTTATATTCAAAACATTCTAAATCATTTAAAAGATTAAAAAGAGTCCAAGTGTCCATCAGTAAGGGCTTGGTTAAATTATGGTGCATCTACCCAATGTTAAATTTCAAATTCAGCTACTTCCTTTCATCATCTTTCTAAAATAACAACAGGAATAGAATTAGTGAGATATAAGTAGTGTACTCAANAAAAGATTAAAAAGAGTCCAAGTGTCCATCAGTAAGGGCTTGGTTAAATTATGGTGCATCTACCCAATGTTAAATTTCAAATTCAGCTACTTCCTTTCATCATCTTTCTAAAATAACAACAGGAATAGAATTAGTGAGATATAAGTAGTGTACTCAATTTTTCATCATTTTTCAAATTGATTAGAGTAAAAATGTTTGACCTAAATACAAAAAGGACAGTGGATAAATTAAGGAGTAAAGGAGTATATATATTTTTTGTTGTTTTCAGTTGCCTAATTTTACTTCTGATTAGACCAATAATTAAATTTACTTTTATTCCCTGAGAAGACACCAAATGATCATGGAACATATGAATAACAGAGAGGCAAGTGTGAGATTAAACTGGCTGGTGACTGATCCATGAAGTAAAAAATTTACATGCTGAAAATTAATAATCAATTTTCTATGAAATGCATCCTCAGTTCCTCGACAAGTTAGAGTTACCATGCTCCTGCTGCTGCTGCTGCTAAGTCGCTTCAGTCTTGTCCGACTCTGTGCGACCCCATAGATGGCAGCCCACCAGGCTCCCCCATCCCTGGAATGACCTAGCAATTCTCCTCCCAGAGAAACGAAAGCATACATCCTCATAGAAACCTGTACATTAATGTTCATAGGGGCATTATTCATAATAGCCAAAAAAGTAGAAACTATACAATGTTCACAACAAATGAACAAGAAGTGGTATATCCATACACTGGAGATATTACTCAGCCATAAAAAAGAATGAAGTACTAATACATGTTACAGTCTAGATGAACCTCAAAAACATTATGTGCAATGAAAGAAAACAATGTTTCCATTGACATAACATACCCAGAATAGGCAAATCAGTAGAAACAAAGCAGATTGGTATTTGCTTGGGGGTGGGGGATAGGGAAATGGGAAACTACTGCTTAATCAGTACAGGTTTTCCTTTTGGGATAATGAAAATGTTCTACAATTAGATAGTGGTAATGGTTGCACAAGCCTATGAATATAGTAAAAATCACTGGATTGTACATATTAAATGAGTGAATTATATGTATTAGGAAGTTATATGAATAAAACTGTCAACAAAAAAGAAAGGAGCAATTAGGACAGATAAGGGGAGGTAGCAGGTCTCCCTGGCAGATTCAGGTAAACACAGCTGGATGTGAAATCCTTCAGGTTTCTGTTCTCAGACCCTTGGGTTTTGGAAGGAGCCACAGCTGTGGTTTGCCAAGCACCTGAAAGGCTCCAATCAGTCACAGGGCTAGAGAAACATCATGAGCTGAGAGAAGCAGGATTCTTGATTTGCATGGCAGTCAGCCGGATCTCCAGCCACCCATACCTATGGGTGAATGAAATCACCTATATGGCAGGGAACACCAACCACTTGGTGCTAGGAAATGGAAGTCAGAGGCCCAAGCAAGCATGGTACCACTTGGAAGAAGAGCACAGCAGAAGATGGGTGGGAAGCCAGCTCTCCCCTGGGATGCCCATGGAATACATGAGGAGACTGTCAACAGCCAGTTCTGATAGAGATCAATATATACTAACTAGAAAATCATTCCAAAAAAGGAAAAAAGATACATGAACATTTTATCCTATCTTAAAACCTGTACACTTGCTCACCAATCTATTGATTTAAAGCCAATGTATTTTTCCCCCGAACATGAATATACTGATGGGTTTTTCTCCCTATCCTTCTTGTTTAAATACCACATTTATGCAGCATCTGATTTCTAGTGTCTGTTTATTCAAAACAAGGACTTAGAGATATGAGTAGTGAAATCTGAGAGCAGAATATTTCTAGATTTTCATATGTTTTCCCATCTTTGCTGATATCTCAACCACAACTAAACTGACAATGATATTTTAGCTATTTGAGTCTTTTTAACTCAAGTTTCTATAATCATTAAATTTAGATTTATAATATGTTTTTATAGCCATATCTATTCAATTTATGTAATATATAGTTATAATTACAATAACTAGTGTTATTAGGGGTTAGGGGACTGCTTTGGTCTGAATGTGTCCCTCCAAAATTCATATATGGACATTCTTACCCCTAAGGTAATAGGAGGTGACTGTGTCATGAGGTTGGAACCCTCTTGAATGAAATTAGTGCTCTTATACAAGGAGCTCTCAATCCAGTATTCTGGCCTAAAGAATTCCATGGACTGTATAGTCCAAGGGGTCAAGTCGCAAAGAGTTGAACACAACTGAGCGACTTCCACTCTCAAGGAGCTCCAGAGAGCTCACTCACCCCTTTCACCATGTGAGAATACAGTGAGAAGCTGCTGCTGCTGCTGCTAAGTCACATCAGTCATGCCCAACTCTGTGTGACCCCATAGACAGCGGGCTAGCAGTCTGCAACCTAGAAAAGGGCCTTCAATGAAATGAGACTGTTCTGGCTCATTCACATTGGACTTCCAACTTCCAGAAGTGTGAGGAAAAATCCATTGTTTATAAGCTACCCAGTCTGTGATATTTTGTTATAGCAGCCTGAATGGTCCAAAAGAGGGACAGACTGAACTGACTTGTGGAAGGTGTACCACCCCAGTGGACGAGGTGGAAGTGCTCGGGGCTGACCGGTGGGAAGCCTTCCACAGGCAGGTGACTCCTGTAGGCAGGCAACTCAGGCATTGGTGAGCACATCCACAGAGACTGGAAAGTATCTGTGAGTTCAGCTAGTCAGATTAGTGGAGGTTGTCTAAGAGGCCTTTTGTTGTACCCAGTTCACCTCTTGGCCACAATTTTAATAGAGCCCTGCTCCTGAGTGATTGGACCCCACTCTGAAGGTTGTTTTGAACCTTGATTTTATCTGTCACTCTAGGTCTGAGGTGTGACATGCTGGCTTTCAGATGCTCCCAATGACCCCCATCTCCTGGCATTCACACCTTGTGTAATTGTCTCCCTTCAAGTGTGGTCTGAAACTTGCTTTTAACCAGTAGAATGTGGCAGGGGCTATGGGTGTCACTTCCATGATTATGTTACATAAAATGGTAACCTCTGTCTTGCTCAGCAGACTGTTGCTGTCTCAGCACTTTGGTGAAGCAGGCAGCCATATTAGGGAAGCCCGGGTGACAAGAAAATGAGGTGCATGTCTGGCCAGCAGACAGCCAGGAACTGAGTCCCTCAGTCCAACAGAGACCACAAGCAAATAAACCCTGACAGCAAACTGTGAGATTTTAGAAATGGATCCTTCCCCAGTTGAGTCTCAGAAGAGGCCCCAGCACCAGTCAACACTTTGATTGTGCCTTGTGAGAGACCTTGAGGCGAAGGACTCAGCTAAACCAAGCCTGGATTCCTGGAACTGTGAGATAATAAATATATGTGTTGTTTTAATTTAAGCTGCCTTTTTTTTTTTTTGGTGAGGGGGGCTACTCTTCACGGCATATAGGATCTTAGTTCACCGACCATGGATTGAACCCCTGCCCCTTGCAAGACTACCAGGGAAGTCCTTTAAGCTGCTTTAGAAAAATGTAGAATTAGGGCTTCCCTGGTGGTCCAGTGCTAGCAGTGCAAAGGACACTGGTCCTATCCCTAGTCTGGGAAGATCTCACGTGCTATGAGGCAACTAAGCCCATGTGCCACAAGTACTGAAGCCCGTGTGCCTAGAGCCCGTGCTCCGCAACGAGGAGTCACTGCAATGAGAAGCCCGTGAGCTACAAGTAGAGAAAGCCTGCTTGCAGCAATGAAGACCCAGTGCAGCCAAAGATAAAACAAAGAATACAGGATTAAATACCAATACTGCCTTGTTGAGAATATTTGATTTTACATTTTCCTCAAGGAGATTAATATTGTTATAGATACCAGTAAACAAACACGACATGGCAAATATTTCTTTCAAAATAGTTTTTAGAAACTGAAGTATTTATTGGTGAAATGATATGCTGTCTAGGATTTGCTTTAAAATTGTCCTGTAGGAGGTGGGTGAGGAAGAATGGAGGAAATATATTTGACACAAGTTGGGCTATGTGCTAGTAATTATTGAAGCTGAGTGATGTATCTGTGGGGGTTCATTATATTATTGCCTACTTTTCTGTATGTTTGAAATTTTCCATAATGAAACCAAAACAATTTCTATAATGTCACACTGTTCAGCAAAGGTAACAATAGTTAAACAACTAGTATTTCAGAAGCTATTATAATCTACGTATAAACACTGTACAAAGTAATGGGAATATTGTGATTCAAAGTAGGTAGTATGGATACTTTAATACTTGATTTGAGATATTGTTTTTCAAATACTATATATACATGCAAGTTATGACATTGTTAATTATTCAGTTTTGGAGAGGGACAAGTTGCAAGACTATAGCTTTCTAAATGTATTTTGGTTATTTAAGCTCCATGTAATCATTGCCATATTAATTGGCAATGACCTTGTATAGAAATTTTAATTAGAAAATTTTAAGCAGAAAAAGTTACAAATATATTGACTGTAACATAGGTTGACTCTCTCCCTATATGTGTGTATTTCTCTTTTCACATACATATATATAGTAGCATAAATAAAACTGAAATCATACATAAAAATGAAAAAGTTCCTATGTAAAGTTCTATGAAACTTGGGGAAAGGCTAGAGTGAAAAAAAGTATTTCAGTTGTTCTCTTGGAACCGGAACATTTAATAGAATGGGAACAAATGAGGCCTTCTATTTAGCAATAAACATCTTTTTTAAATTGCCTTTTAAAAATATTTCATTCAGTCACTTAGTCATTCAACAAATATTGAGTATCTGTACTGTGATAATCAAGGAGCTCATGTTTTAATAGGAAAGAAAGAGGAAATTACTTAAAGTCCAGCCTTCAGTGAGAAAGTGACACTTGGGCAAGGCTCAAGGAAAGGACTTTTAAAAATTATTTTATTTATTTATGGTTATGCTGGGTCTTGTTGCTACGGGCAAGCTTTCTCTACTTGCGGCGAGCAGAGGCTACTATTTGTTGCGGTGTGCAGCTTCTCATTGTGGTGACCTCTTCTATTGCAGAGCACAGGCTCTAGGCACACAGGCTTCAGTAATTACGGCACTTGGGCTCAGGAGTTGTGGCCCACAGGCTATCGATTGTGGGCTCAGTAGTTGTGGTGCATGGGCCCAGCCACTCCACTGCACATGGAATCCTCCCACATCAGGGCTCAAACCCATCTTCCCTGCATTGGCAGGCTGACTCCTATGCACTGTACCACCACGGAAGTCCAGAAAGGACTTCTTGACAGTGGCTTGAAATTATCTTTCAGGGGGGGACTGATTGGTCAGAAAATAATATTAATGGAAATGAAAGCATGTACACAGTCATTTACAGAGCTTCTTATGTATATGATCACATAGGATCCTCATACGGTAGAAAGAAGCATTGTCTACCTAAACAAGAGCTTACTTGCATGAACATGATTATAAAGCCACCAGGTAAATACTGCTAACAATTTGTGCCTGTTACAAGGAAGCCAATGACTATTGTCTCAGACCATGCAGGATGCATCTGATGGGAAATTCTCAGCCCATTGATAATGGCATATTCAAACTAAAGGATTTCACAACCTGTTGGTCTACTAATGTAGCTATATCATGAAAATAAAATATGGGTTTATTATTTAGTCTAATTGTCCAGATAATTATTCATTTCTGATTACATTTTCTGTCTTCTCTAAAAGTGGGCACAACTTTTCGCATTCACTCACTAATTGAGCAAATATTTATTGAGTGCCAAGCTCTGTGTTGGGTTTCCGAGGTGGCTCAGAATTAAAGAACATGCCTGCAGTGCAGGAGACTTTTGATCCCTGGGTCAGGAAGATCCCTTCAAGAAGGAAGTGGCAACTCACTCCAGCATTATTGTGTGGAAAATCCCATGGACAGAGAGTATGGTGGGCTATAGTCCAAAAGAGTTGAACATGACTTAGTGACTAAACAACAAACAAAGCTCTGTATTAGGCACTATTGGATATACATATTAAGTCAAACATGGATCTTCACATGAAAGGATATTAAATACCTCAATACAGGAAAAATGCTGGATAAGACTTTATTCAGTGCATCACCTTAATTTAGGAGACTGAAAGAAGTGGAAGTAGTTCAGAGAAAGGGAAAAAACCCTATGAATCCCAGTTAATGTGGACTTTTTTTGCATGTGGAGATTTATAATACACCTTAGAGTTTACAAAGTGATATCATATGTGTATTGCTTCCTTTAATCTTCCCATAACAACCCCACAAGGGAGGTATTTCCATAAAGAATCAGCAATGTAGAACTTTGTCTGGTGTCACACAGTGAGTCAGGACTCAGATCCTCCTCGTCTTCTCTGTGATCGACACAAAGATGTCCACCTAGAGGAAGGAAATGCTGCCTAGCTGTGCAAACAGCCTCCAGCTGTCAGCTCCTTCCACAGCTATAGAGAGTTACATCACAGCCAGATCACACCTTTTCTGAGACAGCCTGCACCTGTTCACTCAGAGAGGTAGGATTATAAAGGTGCAGCTATTTTGGCTTGATAACAGAGCACTTAGGTCATCATTGGTTGCTCCAGAGTCCCACAGAAGTAGAGAAAAAACAATCCTAAAATTAATATGGAAACACAAAAGACCCCCAATAGCCAAAGCAGTCTTGAGAAAGAAGAGCAAGCCTGGAGGCATCATGTGTTCTGATTTCATACTATATAACAAAGCTATAGTAATCAAAATAGTATGGTATTGGCATAAAAATGATACATAGATCAATGGAACAGGATAGAGAACCCAGAAATAAACTCATACATATACAGCCAAGTCATCTTTGACCAGGGTGTCAAGAGCACACAGTGGGCAAAGGCTAGTCTCTGCAACAAATGGTGCTGTGAATACAGGATAAGTCGAAACATAAAGGACTATACTCCAAAGAAGCTGCAAGAGGTAGCTGGTGTGTGTCAGCAGGAGAAGGGAGAATATACATAAGATTCGATTTTGAGGTTGGTTGATCGATGTGGGGGTGGATAAACTCAGAGAGATGTAACTGAGTTTATTGAGTACTTTCCTGAAATACAGGTATAACACCTTGTTATGGACCCCAGGAAGTGGTGTAAATTTTCTATTAGGATGGCTCCTAGAAGGAAAATGTGATAGCTTATGCTGTATGGATTTGAAATGTCAATTACTGTGGTGGCAAATAGTTGAGGATGGGATTATAAGGCTCAAGAAAGTGGGCATGCTGGAATGGACATCCCCACATCCAACCACAAGAACCAGCAGAAAAGTTTGTCTTCCATAGGAAGAGCCAGAGAGCACACTATTTAACAAACCTGTCAGGAATGCTCAGGTGAGACGGACGCCAACATCACTCAAGAGTTCAGTGGTGGCCTCCTTTGCCATCCAGGTCTGAGAAAAAACTGTCATAAACTTAGGTTACTGATAACATTATAGATGAAAAAACTCATGACAACAGAAGCCAGGTTGTGGTGCTTAATCATCAGACGCCAGGAGTTTGCAGTTATTGTAATATAACCAAGTTCACACTGGCAGCTAAGGGATCCAACCCACAGAGTTACGGAGATGGTGAACAGAACGTAGCATCCCTAGGGGAAATTTTACAGGCACTATTACTACTCCATTTGTGATAACAGAAACAGTCTGGGAGACCAAGGCCCGTTGTTTCAAAAAAATAAAAACATGATCCCCTGTCCAGTTTCCAGACCCAATTCAGTTCTCGACTCACTGATAGAAGACCTGGCTGAATCCATCAGAGAAAGGACCCTGCAATATCACAGCAAGTATCCACTATAGTGATTCCCCTNTCAAAAAAATAAAAACATGATCCCCTGTCCAGTTTCCAGACCCAATTCAGTTCTCGACTCACTGATAGAAGACCTGGCTGAATCCATCAGAGAAAGGACCCTGCAATATCACAGCAAGTATCCACTATAGTGATTCCCCTTCTGCAAAGGGACCTCTGGTCATTTATTTGGGTATCTGTGTACTGGAGAAAGAGTACAATTTGATATTTTGAGGACTATAGGACATAGGGTTTGAGTTGACATAGATACCTCGATACTCAAAATATCATCATAGCCTTCAGTGTAAGTGGGAACATATGAGGCCCAGGTCATACGTGGAGTCCTGGGCAAGATCCAGTTCACGGAATGTCCGTGGGTGCAAGAACTCTGTGGTCATCACTCTAGTCTCCCAGGGTACAATTAGGTAGTTGGCACAACTACCACTTTGTGTCCTTGGCCAGTGAGATAAGAGCTATCACAGTGGGGAAGGCAAGTGGAAACCTCTGATACTGAACCACCAGCACCACACCACCCTGCTTGGCTGTGACAGTAAATTGTCACATTGCAGAAGGGGCTTGTAGAGATTAATATCACCCTTAAGGTTCTAAAGGATTGCAGGGTGGTGATTCTCAGCATATTTCTATTTAATTTGCCAGTCTTGTGCCTGCAGACATTAGCTGGGATAGGACTGTAGACCACCACAAGTTCAACTACGTAGTAGCTCCAATCACATCAGCTGTGATAGATGTGATAACCTTAAATACATCCTTATGGCCACTGATTTGGCAAATACTTTATTTCTGTTCCAATCAGAAAGGAGAATCAAAAAGAATTAGCATTCAAATAAAATAGGAAATAGCATACACATTTACAGTTGTTGGGGGTTTCTTGAGGGGGCTTCTGGCTGATATTCATTTCTTTGCGAGGCCTTTCTCTAGTTGCAGTGAGTGGGGGCTGCTCTTTATTGCAGTGCGTGGGCTTCTCATTGTGGTGGCTTCTCTTGTTGTGGAGCACAGGCTCTAGGCATGTGGGCTTTAGTGGTTGGAGCTTGTGGGCCCTAGAACATGGGCTCAGTAGTTGTGGCACACGGGCTTGGTTGCTCCACGGCGTGGGGAATCCTCCTGGACCAGGGATCGAGCCTGTGTCCCATGCACCGGCAGGTAGATGCCTATCCACTGTGCTACCAGGGAAGTCCCACACTTAAAGCTTTGTCCCAGGGCTATATTAGCTCTGCTATCCTCTGTCATAATTTAGTCTGAAGAGATCAGAACCTTCTGGGAATCCTGCAGAACATCTCACTAGCCTACTACATTGACAATATTTTGTTGATCAGACTAGAAGAGCAAGAGGGAGCTATGGTTCCACTTCTTGGTAAGATGCATGTACTCTTGAGGATGAAAGATAAACCCTACAAAGATTCAGAGGTTTACCAGACCCATAAAATATTTAGAGGTCCAGTATCCAGGAATTTGCTGGGGCATCCCTTTCAAAGCAAAAGACAACTTCTTACACTGGTACCTCTTGCCACAAGAGAAGGAATCATGACCTCTGATGGGTCTTCTTGGGTTGTAGAGGTAGTATATCTCACATCCAGAGATTCTACTCCATCCCAAGGGACAAGGCAACACACACCAGCAATGACTGGGGCCCAGAGCAGTGAAGGGCTTTGCAGCAGGTCCAGGCTGCCATGCATGCTGCTCAGCCATGCGATCTTGGCAGATCACACGGAATTAGAGGTATCAGCGGTGGGAAAGACATAGTATGGAATCCATGGCAAATCCCCATGGGAGAATCACAATGCAGGCCCACGGGGTTCTGGAACAAGGCCATGCCATCTGCAGAAGAGAGTCACATGCCTTTAGAAAAACAGCTCCTGGTATGCTGCTGGGCCCTGGAGATGAAATACTTGACCACGGGACACGAAGGAACCATGCAACTAGAATTATCTATCATAAACTGGGTCTTATCAGGTGCATTAAAGCATAAGGTCAGGCAGACCCAGCAACAATTCATTACAACATGAAAGGGAGGTATCCAAGGGTGATCATGAACAGTACTAAAGGGCATAAGCAAGTTGCCAGCTCAGGTAGCTCCGATGCCCATGGCATGCACCACTGCTGTACAGAGCACCTCCCTCAGTTCATGCCAACAGCTCTGTGGCGACTCCCATCAGATGAACTGGAGGAGGAGGGAAAAGCCTGGTTTACAGATGGGTTGGATCAGTATGTGGGCAGAAGTGAAAAATGGATGGTAGCTGTATTAGCCTCCTTCGGGGGATGGGGGACTTGAAAGAGAGTGTCGCATGAAAGTCCTGCCAATGGGCAGTGATTTGGGTGATATACTTAATCACCCACTTTGGGTGGAAAGAGAAGTAGCTCTAGGTTAAAATATTTATACACTGATGGTCAGTGGTGAAGGTTCTGAATAGCTGGTTAGGGGTTTGGAAGGAAAAAGTCTGGTAGATGAGGAACAAGGAGATCTGAGACAGAAGCATGTGAACAGACACGTGAGAATTGGCTCTACGTGTGAAGATCTTTGCATCACATATTAACATCCACCAGAGAGCATACTGCTCAGAGGAGGCACTGAATAACCAAGTAAACAAAACAACTTGGACAGCCGACATCAGCCAGTCTTTGTTACTGGCCACCCTAGTGATGGCAAGATGGGCACATGAACACAGTGCCCATGGTGGCAGACACAGAAGCTACACATGGCTCCAACAACATGGACTCCTGCTTACAAAGGCTGATCTCGCTAATGCTACTGCAGAATGTTCAACGTGCCACATACAGAGACCAACACAAAGCCCTCAAGATGGCACTATTCCTCGAGGCCAACTGGCCACCTGGTAGCAAGCTCACAACATTATTTCCTCTCCATCTTGAAAGGGCCAGTGGGTCATTCTGATAGAAATAGACACAGATTTCAAGTATGGGCTTCACTCTCCTGCCTGCAGGTCCTCAGCCAGCAACTTCTTTCTCAGGACTTACTCAGTTCAGTTCAGTCGCTCAGTCGTGTCCGACTCTTTGCAATCCCATGAATCGCAGCACACCAGGCCTCCCTGTCCATCACCAACTCCCGGAATTCACTCAGACTCATGCCCATCGAGTCCGTGATGCCATCCAGCCATCTCNAATTCTTTGGCGCTCAGCTTTCTTCACAGTCCAACTCTCGCATCCATACATGACCACTGGAAAAGCCATAGCCTTGACTAGACGGACCTTTGTTGGCAAAGTAATGTCTCAAGCCTTCCCTGGTGGCTCAGATGGTAAAGCGTCTGCCTGCAGTGTGGGAGACCCGGGTTTGATCCCTGGGTTGAGAAGATCCCCTGGAGAAGGAAATGACAACCCACATCAGTACTCTTGCCTGGAAAATTCCATGGACTGAGAAGTCTGGTAGACTACAGTCCATGGGGTCACAAAGAGTCGAACACAACTGAGCGACTTCACTTTCAGGACTTATTATGGGATGCCATACAACATCGTGTCACACCATCTCTGATGTCTCTATCCATAGATGATAGATAGGTAGACAGATAGATAGGTGATAAAGAAATGTAGAAGATATAGGTATACATATCAAAATAAAATCTCTTAAAGGTTCTACTTCTCTGTTTGAATCCTGCCTACNCATCGTGTCACACCATCTCTGATGTCTCTATCCATAGATGATAGATAGGTAGACAGATAGATAGGTGATAAAGAAATGTAGAAGATATAGGTATACATATCAAAATAAAATCTCTTAAAGGTTCTACTTCTCTGTTTGAATCCTGCCTACTGCAGGAACTTTGCACTTACCCTCCCTGTAACTCTACAGGACTTGAGGACCTGGTTTCCAAAGGAGGCATCCCTTCTCTGGGGACACAACTAGAATCCCATTGAGTTTGTTTCCTTTCCTTTTCTTTTGGTTGCACTGTGCAGCTTGTGGGATCTTAGTTCCCTGACCAGGGATCGAACCAGGGCCCCGGAAGTGAGAGCACCATGTCCTAACCACTGGACCACCAGGGAATTCCCAAGAATCTCGTTGAATTCTAAGCTATAGCTGCTGCCTAAGCCTTTTAGGACCCTTGTGTCCAGTGTCTAGCAGGCCAGAAGAGAAGTCAGTGACACAGAAGGGGTAATGGACTCTGATGTCAGGAGCAGGGCTGCTGTTAAACAACAGAGCCCTGAAGAAGCTCAGGTGGAACTGTGTGGCCACTTGGGCCTCTGTGAGTTCTCTTTTGCCCAATGATGACAGGAGGTGGACAGATACAGCAGCCCCAGCCTGAGAAGGGCATAATGACCAGGGGCTCCCTCCCTTGGAAGATGGTCTGGGTCAGGCATGCCAGTAAGGCACTGAGGCCACCAGAGGGCGGTAGCACTGAGAGAGCATGACCTAGAACAGAGAGTAAAGGGTCCTGTGTGCATGCATGCTGTCGTGTCTGTGTCTGACTCTTCGTGACCCGGCTGACTGTAGCCCACCAGGCTCCTCTGTCCATGGGATTCTCCAGGCAAGAATACTGGAGTGGGTGGCCATTTCCTTCTCCAGGGGCTCTTCCTGACCAGTGATCGAACCCACATCTCCTGCATTGGCAGGTGGGTTATTTACCAGTGAGCCCCCTGGGAAGCCTAAGAAGCTGAAGGAAGGAGATGCTGAGTGATAATTGCAGCCCCAAGAGCAGCTGCAGAGGTGGGGGTTGTTGTCAGTCCCACGAACGTAACTCTTCTAAGTTTACCCTCTGGAACAGAGGCCTGAAGGAGGCCAGAAAGAGTTTGGAGGACAGGGTGGTGGATGCAAAGATGCACCTCCCAAATCTCCTTAAGGACGGACTCTACCCGACAGGGGGAAGTGAGAGCTGCAGACATCTCTAGCTGTGAGCTCTTTGAGGAACAGCTTTATCCTCAGAGAGCCACTCCGCCTTCCAGAGACCACCAGCATTTGGCGAGGCAAAAGGCCCCGCCATTTCTACCCAATGGGGGTCACTTTGATGGATAAAACTCCAGAGCTCCTGCCCGGTTGTCAAGACTTTGCTGTTCACGTGGCAATTCCCTCTCTGCTCAATGTTGCTTCCTCCTCTTTTCCTTCACAGGTGTCGATCCCTCATAAATTTCTGGGACCCTAAACTCCATCTTCTATCAGTGACCCAACAAGGCAAACTCCACATCTCCTGGCACAAACATATGAGCTGGAGCCCTTCAATCTCAGCTCTGTTTATAAACATACCTTAATATATACCCAAAGGAAAAGATTTCAGATAACTCATATTTTATGGGAGGAAAGTCCTTATGCTACATGTAAAGGTATTTTTTGTACTCATTAAAACCACATAAAATATATTATGCATTTTAAAAGGTTGATTACCTTATAACCAGAAATGCCCTCCAGGTTCACTGCTGACATAACCCACATTCATGAATGTCAAGAGCAGCTCTCCAGATTTTCCTCTACTTCATTATATGAAGGGGAAATGTTGTTTTATAAAATCTTGAATAAATTTGTAAATCTAAAGGAAACATTTTGTCTGTTGGTGAAGATATTTTAATAAAGAGATATTGAAATGGTTTTTCTGAGAACTGTTTAGTTATGAATGAACACAATATGATTCCTTCGTTGGAACTTTCAGAAATTTACCAGAGCATCAAGGAAAGAATAAGAGTGAAGTATATAAATTATCAAGCATACTTAACACTGTCCAAGTGGTAAGGGGGGCTTAGAGCATTTTTTTTCTTAAATAGTAGCCATCTTTCAGTGAAAACATTTTAGGAAGCACAGATACAAAGGAAAAAATTGGGTGGAATATGATTAGTAATTTTTAATTATAAAGAAAAAATTCAAACCCCAAAGCTATGATGAGCATAGAAAGACTCCTTGTTGTTTATTAATTTGGTTCTATTAGTGCTGGAGTTTGTTTTAAACAGCTGTCCATTGGTCTTCATATTTCAACTGTTCTTGTTCATATTACTGTGTGCTGTGTCCTTCACGTAGACCTAATAACCCACCATCAGAAGATGTAAACTTTATGGTCTTTTCAATAATCAGATGCATCTTCACTACTCAGCCTTGCCGTTTAAGAGATGGTTGACTCAAGCTGAATCTGGATTGTGGCAATAAACCAGTTTATCCTTGAGAAAGTTAAATAACCTCTATGGTGACTGAACCTTCGGCTCATTAATTTTTGTACAAAAAGTGACCTGATATAATGGAACAAACACCACATGTGGAGTTGGCCAAGCTGGGTTTGAATTCCAGATCCACTACTTACTGTGTGATATTGAAAAAGTCATTTAATATCTTTGAGCCTTGGTTTCCTCATCTGATGATCAAGGACTTTTGTGCAGATTACCGAAGACAAGGTACATGGAAGTATTTGACACAAAATAAACTAGTCTCCAACCAACAGTCCAAGTGCAGGCTATAGTACTACTGACATAAAAAAGAACCTCTCAGGTTATATCTTCTATCATGGTCTGGAATATACATGACAACACCTATTGTGGAGTTAGCAGGCATGGGCTGAAAGGCCAAAGAAATTCTTCAAGGGTATCCCAGAACACATCCTCAGAGAACCAGGTATAAACTGAGTCTCCTGTGAAATGCAACTTGAACCCACTGAAATGTTGCTATCATCAAAAGTTGGGTGTGATCAATGGTGAGGAAGAGAATGAGAATGAGAGGGAGAGAGAGAAAGCGAGGGAGGAGGAGGCTGTGTGAACAGTAGCTCTGGCCATTCAACAGGGTAGACACCACCTTGATACTCAGTATGGAAAGAAGAGCACACCTACAATACATGGGAAACTACAGCTTCAGTGTCTTAAGAGTACAGAAAACAAGACAATGACTTATTCTTATCCGAGCAGCTGTAGTAGTGGGTCCCCAGCTGCATGGCTCCCTGTGCCAAGGGGAAATGGAAAATACTATAATAGCCTCTCTTGTCTCCATTCCCTCTTCCTAGATGAGCTTTTTCCCACTGGAGCACTAGAGCAGGGCTTTCTTCCTCCTTCTGGTATTGTGCCTGCCAAGGCCAGGGGCTAGCCTTACTCTGACCTGATTGGAAGGGGGGCTGGATGAGCTCTGACCCAAGAAAATTCCCTTTATAGGATCTGTCTTGAGGCCTGAAAGTCCATCATGACAAATTCACTACTTTGGCTTAAGGCTTCATACACTAATAAAATCAAAATATCTCCCTCCCCCCTGCAATTTGTTCCATTTTCCCAAATATATCACACACATCATTGATACACATCTTATGAATGAGTTTATCCTAATTCTCCAGAGAACACGATTTGAGGGTCAATAAGTGTAAAAAGCTTAATGAAAATAATAGCTGGGAGGAGACAGATGGACTTGATCAACTTCTCCTTGTCAGTTATATAATAATAATAAAGATGGTGACATTTACTGACTATATGTGATCTCATCTTATCCTTCTGACAACACTATTTATTAACCCCATCCTGCAAAGTGAGAAAACTGAGCTACAGGGAATCATACAACTTGACCAGTCACAGGGCTAGTAAGTAGATAAACAAAGTTTGGGCACTTCATCTCTGTGTTACACTGCTTCTTGGAGACAGGAGCCACTGTGGTATTTCTGTTTCATATATCTCTTTGAAACCGGACCACTCACAGTGGACTTAGCTGGGTACTATGAAGAAAATCTCTTAGATCTTTTGTTTCCAAAACAAAAATGATGGCAGCCACAGGTATAGTGGCACCAGTAAAAAAATTTTCCTGCAATTTGTTATCTGGATCTCGTGTTTATGTCATGAGAACTTCATTCTCTAGTTTATCTGCAAAGAGCTGGAATCCAGGCAGTTTTCAGAGTAGAACCTCGCATGGGACTTTAAAACGTAGTCAGCAGAATGTAACATCGCAGTGTTCTAATTCATTGCTGTTAAAGAGTTTTCTTTGAAGCCAAATAGACTTTTCACATTCACATTCCAGAAATGCCCCCGCCCCTGCCCCCATGCTTTGCCTGGAAAAATCCTTCTTATCCTTCAAGGCCCAGCTCAAATGTCACCTCCTTTATGAAGTCCTTCCCAGCCCCACAGGCAGAATTAATCGATCCTCCTCTGTGCTCCCACAGCACCAGTATTAGCACTGCCAGTAGAGCCCTTGCCACATTGCTTTAGTTAGTTGCATAAGTAAGGTCCCTGAGGTCAGAGACCTGTCTTACTCTTAAATCCTTTTATCCCCATATCCCTGGCCTAGCTCATACCACATTTCATCAAATCTAAAACCCCACTGATTGTAAGATACACCATTATTTTATGAACTACTAAGAGAGATTTAAAAAACCAAACACAGACAATTATACTATGACATGCCATCAATTTAAAGATGTGTCCCAAATTCAGGGATGTTTATTTAGTTATTTATTTGGGGCTTCCCAGGTGGTGCTAGTGGTAAAGAAGCCACCTGCCAATGCAGGAGACAAAAGAGATGCAGGTTTGATCCCTGGGTTGGGAAGATCCCCTGGAGAAGGAAATGGCAATCCACTCCAGTATTCTTACCTGGAGAATCCCACAGAGGAACCTGGTGGGGTGCAGTCGGAGGGGTCGCAAAGAGTCATACATGACTGAAGCGACTTAGCACTTAGTATATATATGTTTTAGAAGTGATTAACTATGGTAATAACTGCTCAGCAAATGTTTCTAGAACTGGGTTGTAAACTCAAGGTGGAGCAGCTATTCCTAGAGCCCTTGTTTTTGAGTAATTATGGAATTGGGAGTTGATAGGGATGGTGTGCAATTGTACTGCTGATTTCAAATATTTTACCCAACAGATTGAAGGGATAAGTGGTTTGACATGTCATTCCTGTTAAGAAACATTGCCACATTGTTCATTCAATGGACTAGAAGGTACAGTGACAATATATTCTGACCTAAATTGGGGGCCACCTAATGCCCACAATCACACAGTGAGTGTGATTACAGAGACAATGGGACAGAGTATTTGCATCCGCCTTGACTCTGGTTCTGTAAGCCAATTCAATCCACTGCTGTTCCCATCTGCCCATGAAGATGAACAGCAACTTCTCAGCTTTCTCTCAGCTTGCTGCAGCCCTGCTTTGAAAAATTAAAGCATCAAAAGATGTGGTCCTTTCTCAGCTCCAAATTGTTGGCTCTCCTTGGCCCTCTGGACTTGGTGATTTTATATTGTTCTCCCTGGACTGTTTCTGGATCTAGGCTTTCTAAAGGGCCTTTCCACAGGGTGAAGCTTGCTGGGACTCACCATCCCAGGTTGTCTCATCAGGACTGTTTCAGTTCCATCCTAGAAACACAAAGCGCCCCCACCCACCCAAGAGTTGGGTTAAGTGATGCACTTATCTTTTCTGCACCTCCAAAAACCACACTCCTTCCTCACGCCCCAAGCACTCATACACACTCACGCGCGCGCGCGCAAGATAAACCAAGTTGTCACCAAAGACTATCGATGTGTGGTTGGTTGATAGAAATTCTGGAGTAAAAACTCCTCTTTAAAAATTGAAATATACTAAGAGGATGGAGCATAATAGCTTAATACAATTTGTGAAATATTTTAAACATGTAAGCCTATGTACACACTAGCAGTCAGGGGCTGAGGGTCTTTGTGGGGGAAGGAAAAACCCTGGGTTGGAAGTAGTGACCATTAAAAGCCTGAAAGTCAGCTTCCTCTTTGAGCAGGCTGCTAGCTCCTGGGTAAAGTTATCAGGATGAAGTCAGAAAGTTCCAAAGATGATTATCTTCCAATTTATTCCAATTTTCCCAGGCCAGGCAAGTTCTGCTCAACTCCAGGTCAACCTAGTTTCTCTCTGTTCAAGTGCCTTCCCTGACCTTAATGAGTAAAAAGGAATCAAGAGAAAGGAGAAGAAATAACCTCATTTACTCCCTCTCCTGATTTATTATTGACATGGTATTTGGAGATGTTCAAACTATAAAAAAGAACCTTTGTGCATTTCCTTTGAAAGGAGAAGCTCTGTAAAGTAGGTCCTCTGAAGTACTAAGAGCTGAACACTTTCAAAGCCATGTTTTACTTTCTCATAGGTAGCTACACTTGTGATTAAAATCACTGTGATGAAATCACAGAATGATAGAACTGAACAGAATCTGGATGATAGATCTACTTCTGCATTTTATAGATGAGGACTTTTAGGTCTAGAAGGTTAATTAGCTAGTTAGTAACAACAAAGCAGTTCCTAGAACTCAAAATGTCTAGACTCCCAGTCTGGGGATTTCCCGTGAGGGAAAATACTTGAACCCTTACAACTGTATCTCACCATCACAGGCTGTAATTACATTTGGCTCACTGGACTTAAAAATACCATGCAAATAGAGCTCCAATTACAAAAAAAAAATCTTGATTGATACAAACAAGTGCAATAATCGACTGGCCACCAGTCTCCACATAGTCTCCACCAAAGGCCTGAGGCAGTACATTTTTCTTCTTTTTAAGTAAAAAAGAAACTGTCATCGTCTGGGGTCTTTACACAGCTGGATTCCTGTATAAATCAAGCCAGCTCAGTAAAAGCTTACCTAGTTGACATCCAACACCTTTCACTCCATCTCAGCCAGCTGGTGAAGTAAACTGGACAGGAAGCTTACAAATTTTCCTGGTAGAATTTTGGAAGAACTGTGTCAACATCGCCCCTTGCTGGTCAACATAAGAAAAGGCAAAAGCCAAGGCTGTCAAAATCAGGGCTCTAGCCAAGGTCCCAGCCGCGTCTCTACGTTGTCTTCCAGTCTATGGGAACCATGGCCAGGTCAAGTGAGAAAGCATGGGGAAAACAGCAGGAAGGGGAAAGAGCCTGCATTTGGGGGAGATGTTTATCTATTCCTAATTAAGAATAGATCTCAAGGAAAGCAGATACATTTTCAGTATTCTGTTGAGTCTTTAAGTCCCATACACAAGTTATACTTATATCCATAAATGAAATTTTTATTAATATCAACAAATAGAAGAATATTCATGTGCCAAGGAAATACTGCTCACAAGATCACAAGTGTCTGTTGATTTGTATTTATCATTGATTTGGTGAATCACTATATGTCTCTGAGTTAAAAAAAAATACATATATATACACACATATAAACATACATATATGTGTGTGTGTGTGTGTGTGTGTGTATATATATATATATATATATATATATATATATATAAAGGGGTTTCTGAAACTTCATTTCTATTTGGACTTAGGCAATAAACTCATTAGAAAAAGAAAGCAGAAGCTTTGAAGTTAACATCTATAGCCTTTATGGATAGCCCGATTCACCAAACATGAAAACTATATCCTGTCCCACACGTTTTAAGTCATACACAGGAAAGCACAAGAAACACTGATTTGGCTCAATGATTTGCCCAATGAGAGGATTTTTTAATTTTCTTTAAGTTTTAAAAAAAATCCCCCATAAAGTTGTCAGAGGTACCTGACGGTGTTACAGAAGCAAAGTGTTTCCTAAGCAACTCCAGGGCTCTGTTATTTCTTGCTTGTAGGGACTTCTCTGTTTTCAGTTCATTCTTGATGGCACTGAGCTCCCCACAGATTTTTTCCATTTCTAATTCATAGTAAAATTTCATTTCTTCTCTTAGGAATGCATTTCCAACCTCAGTCTCCCGCTTTAACTTCCTAACAGTTTCTTTTAAATCCTTGTTCTCAAGGCTCAACTTGTGGATGACCTCTTTGGCTTGCTGGAGCTCTTCAGTTAAGTTTTTAACATTTGTTGCTTTTTCAGAGAGGTCATTTCTTAAAGCTTGAAGCTCCCAGTCTGTCTTGGAAGTTTCCACCCCTGCTTCTTGAAAATTTAGGGGTTTTGTGGATACTTCTTTTTTGGAGTTCAAAAGTTCTTTTTCTGCACTTTCAAATTCCTCTTCAATTTTTTTGCATTTCATATCAAGCACTTCCAGCTCTTCATTCAAAAGATTCAGGCGAAGTTTTGAAGACATTCCTTCAGTGAATTTCTTTTTCTTGTCTTTTTGTGGTGGAGTTGATAACTCCTTTGTACTCCAGGTAGGAAGCTCTTCTGTGCTATTAAAGCTTTCTTCAGTTGCAATGTCCAAATTAGATGATTCACAGGAGACAGACTTTGTGTCTGCCTCAGTCTTTGAAATGTTTATCTTTCTCTCTATTAAATTTGATTCTTGCTCATTTTCATTTGGTTGGGAAATAAATTCTTTCTCGTTAAATTTATTTTCTTCTAGAAACTTTCTACTAAACAAATTAAATATTCTTTCCATTCTCTTGGCCTTATCTAAAGTCATTTGTTCAGAAGAAGATTCAAGCTGAGCAGCTTCGTCTAGAATATCCTGTGCACTGAAAAGAGGAGCAAACCTTTTCTCCTTCCACTGTTTTCTCCTAGCATCCATTTCTTCAGGCACCTCTTCCAATTCCTGAAAAACAAAATTTAAAATCAAGGCACACATTTACACTGGCAGCTGGGATAGTGGAAAGAACTAAGAATCCTGGCCCACTGGTGAAAGAATCTAAATATTTGAGGGCTGGCACTCCCTCTAATTCACCACGCGACTCAGGCCTCAGTTCCTTCTTTTATAAATGGAAAGGGCTAACCTGGCTGAGTTTTACAGACCCTTCCACCTTTAAAGTTCTCTGATCCTACGAAATATAACCAATAAATGGATAAGCTTGGCTATTTATTATAGAGAAAATAATCCTGAGAAAGCAACATGAAAACAGATTTGAGTTTCAAAACAGTATAAGTGATTTTAAATTAATAGGTAGGTCTGTGTTTCCAAAGTCCTTGATTTTTTTCGAGTTCTTCTTGGTTGGACTACTGTTTATTCATTCTTTAAAGTGACTAAAACATCAGTGCTTAATGCAATGTGAGCTGTTTTTGGTAAAGTATACCATGCAGACTTCCTTATGACTAACTCTGCCAAATGCCCTTCTGTCTTGACCTGTAAATTCCTGTTATTCCAGTCTCGGGCTTTGCTTTTAGACAAGACTGCCAAGTGTACAGAATTCAATCCATTTTGACGGCAATTTCATGATGAGAACCGAATGTCAACAATTGGAAATACTAATGCCACCAAATGGGTTTCTTTTTCCAAGATACTGACTCCAAGTATAATTTTTAGATGAAAAATTAGCATATTAAACCACAACCAACTTTCTAAATTTATAAAAGTTATGATATTTATTTTGTTTCAAAAGGAGTCTTCCCTATTCAAAGAGAGTCCATAACATACAGCTTTCCTAAAACACAAAAATATTTGATCAGTGACTACTTTTGAAAAAAGGGAGAAAGAAGGACCCAAGCAACACACTGATGGGCCACTGGCATCTGAAGCCACCAAACTGGTGACTGCAGTTACCGCTAAAGGGTGGGAAGAACAAGGAGGGGATCACTTTATTCATTCTATACATTAAATTGCTGCAATATATTTGCAACATCACCACTGAGAAAAATCAAAGTACGTTTGCATCTATTTTTCCCATGCACACAAATATACTTTTATCTTGGTAACAAAAATGGCAGTTTTGTTTATTTTTAAATTAATGTTTTCTTTAATATTATTAAAGAGTATAAATGCTATATTATATTAATTAAATATATAATATTTCATATAAAGACGCTAATAGTCATGCATGTTATTTGTAAAATTGTGGAAAATACAGAAAATCACAGACACACACACACAGAAATATTCCTCATGATCCCATGGCACTGAGATAACCACTCTTTGGTATATTACTTCTCGGTACTTTTTAACAAATGTAGTTTAAATTCTAACAAATTTTTCTTGCCACAGACAATGAGAAAATAAACTCAATACCTACATGCCTGACACCTTCTCCCCAAAAGAAGAGGGACAGTAACTCATTATACCCAAGGATATATCTCCACTCACAAGTATTTGGCTTTGAGGAAAGGAAAAGATACAAATATTCAGTGAAGGTGTTAAAATGATTGGTTCAAAAGCCATAACACAAACTTTAAGTTTAGTCAATCAGACCACAGTAGTAAGTCAAGACTTGAAATTCATTATATGTATCAATATTTGCCATTGGAGCATCCTCTGCTTTCTCTTGAAATAGTCCTCTCTGACTTTGTTATCCTATTAGTCACCATCCAGAAGCATCAATCAAGTATCTGCCCTTAACGATGAAGATGACCATAATTACACTTGCTCTCCTCTCTAGAAACATGAATGCAAATACTGGGGATTATTACAGTGATCATAAAGGAAAGGAACAGAGAAAAGGAAAAAGATGCTAATTGCCAGTCACAGTTTTTAGCAGTCAAATTTTTACCAGACAACTCTGTAAGAGTTTAATAATGCATCTAGGGAATTCCCTGGCAGTCCAGCAGTTGGAACTGTGTACTTTCACTGCTGAGGGCTCGGGTTCCAACCCTGGTTGAGCAACGAAGATCCCACAGGTTGTGCTGCTGCTGCTGCTAAGTCGCTTCAGTCATGTCCGACTCTGTGCAACCCCATAGATGGCAGCCCACCAGGCTCCCCCGTCCCTGGGATTCTCCAGGCAAGAACACTGGAGTGGGTTGCCATTTCCTTCTCCAATGCATGAAAGTGAAAAGTGAATGTAAAGTCGCTCAGTCGTGTCTGACTCTTAGTGACCCCATGGACTGCAGACCACCAGGCCCCTCCATCCATGGGATTTTCCAGGCAAGAGTACTGGAGTGGGGTGCCATCACCTTCTCTGACAGATTGTGCAGAGTGGCCCCCCAAATGCTTCTAATCAGGTAGCAGTGGGAGAGAGATTACTATTATTCTTTCTACCAAATTCTGAGTGAAAGGTATTGGTGAGGTTGACCAGGAAAGAGGTGTGCAGCGGGGCAAGTCAGGTAAGTCCACTTTATACTTGAAGATAGCAATAAGACAATCTGAGATAGAGGTCGGGCTGTAGATAAAGGTTAAAATAGAAAGCTCTTTTAATGATTTTGCACCTTGAAAAAGTCACTCTATCTCCAACCCTCCCATAAATCTCTGGCTAAAAACATATATATATATATATTTTTTTTTTTTCAGTGTCACTATCTTTCTTTCCTGGGCCTCTGTACAATTTCCTAATACAGCCAATGCTTTTCACAGAACTGGTAAGAGTCCACTTATTTTATAACTGAGGCTCAAAGAAGTTAAGTGACTTGTCCAAGTCCTTACAGCCTATAGTGGTAAAACTGGGACCCTGTCTCCCAGGTCAGTGCTTATTCTAAAATTTCTCTTTATTCTTCTGATAGGTTTCACTCCACAGATTGAAAGAAAACAACCCACTATTTTCAGAGCTTAGGTATTTTTTAAAGGGCCACAAAAGGAGAGAGGGAAAATGAATGGGGGAGTGTAAGGAGAATTGCATGTCACATATCAAAGGACAGAACAGAGAAAGGTTTGAAAAGCCTTTTGGAATTTCCCTCCCCTGGCTTACACAGGGCAGGGTCAAGAGGTCTCTGAACTGCTTCTTTCTCTCTCCCTTTCTTTCTTTCCTTTCTCTTTCTTTTTTTCCTCTTTCATTGGCAAGATATGCTTTAAGGTTTGTTCCCAAATCGAGTCACAGAGGATAGCAAAGCCCAGACTAAGGGTAAAAGGTACCAGGCTCATTTTCTCTTTACAAATTGTGCTCTTTGTTTTTTTCCGCAGAACAAGTCCAGCATTAGTATTCTCTGGCAAAGACAAGAAATATGCTTTGAGACAATGACACTCCTTCCTCTATCCTGGCATAGCAGCCAGTATGCTTTCAATAAACTTGACTAGGCAATGTGTCGCAGCATAAGGCAAATCAAACCAGAGCTGTTAGTGAGAGAATAAGCATGCCTTTTTAGTGGCTCAATTGCTAACACTTTTTATTACAAGTGCCTAGCCAACACAATATTGGGTGTTGAAGGACCGGAGGGTAGGGGAAGGAGGTCCAAGAGGAATGAAACACTTAAAGAAACAAACGACCAGAACACAGGAAAACAATATAAAGTCATATGACAAAAATGACGTTAGTGATCCTCTAAGCCAGTGATCTCCCAGAAGTCCTTGGGACTGCACTGCATGCTTGTCCATTATATGGCTACATGTATTCATTTGTGTCTGACGTGAATTGATAATGGACTCCTGATTATTCTAGTTAGTGTTTCTCTAAAAACATCACCATTCATCCTCTAGTAACTTCCTTATTTTTGCAAAGGTAAAGTAGTAGTGCATCTTGGTGGAGTAAGGAAATTTATTGACTCGTGGAAATGGTTTCTACTCACCTAAAGAATTCGGGAACCACTGATAAAATAAATTGAAAATGATTTATAATGTAATATAACATAGTGTAATTGTTCAGAGCTAAGCAAAGAGTGATCACTTATTGTGGATTTTTAGGTAAATTATTACACAAAAATCGTAGGTGAATGCATATCTGTCTTCAAATAGCTCCAGATACTAATAACCTGTTTATTGTGAAAGGAGAAACCCACTAAACTATCTCATTTTCATTTTCAAGGTATGGGGCCCTGGGGAATATGCTCATATTAAGATGGATAAGTGATCAAATATAGGAAATCTAATTATTTTCTAAAATATTCATACTTTAAATCACATGCTTTAGGGAAATTTGATGACATAAAAATCAAAGATCCTTTTCTCTATTTCCTTATCTCATTTACATTAGATTTTATTTGAAAATGTCAGGAGTATCTCTTTTGCATAAATCTCGATCTGCCTGCAAAAGGCAATTATGCTTCCAGGCAGGGGGAACCAGGGACTGGGAAACCTCCAGAAACTTTTTCCCATCTTGCAACAGTGCTTCACCCCAAACTTTGTAAACTGGGAGTGATGTTTAGAAAAGGTCATTTCCAACCTGTGATGGACAACCTTATGTCATAACCCTCAGCCCTTCAGCCACACTCAGCTGAAACTGTGGCTTTTAGTGACAGCTTAGGGGCAGTAAGGGGGAAGACAAAAGGCCCTTCTTAGACCAGGGAACTTTCCCCCATTATTTTTGGATGGTTTCAGTTCTCTCAACCCTCAGAAAAACTGGTTGGCCAACATAGGAATAGAAAAGTTTGTTACAAAGATCACTGGCCTTCCTTCATTGCTCAACTGTCCAATCTGTTCTCACATAAAAGCAGTAGTTCTCAGTCTATTTTTCTGCTTCCCTTATTCCCAAGCTCAAAACACTGCCACCATTACTCTCTTCCCTTGCTCCAGAAGATTCTGACCTGCCCCCTCTGTGGGAGCTTCTCCATTATGAGGACTCTCCAAAGCTGTCTGAAAGAAGGTGGGTAAATACGTTTTGCCATGCAAAATTGTGGGGAAGAAGGAAAAGAAAGTTCTTGAGAAAGGAATTGTGTCAATTCTGGTGGAAAAAAGACTGAAGAAGTCAGATATCTTGGCTCCCACATTTTAGAACTTCATAAAAACTTACCTTTTGTGAACCTCAGTTTCTTCAGGTGTAATATACAGACAATATACCTTTTTCCAGGTGGTTAAGAGAAATTAGTGAAAACGAAAATGCAAGCAATTTTATACTATACACAATGGGTTTTGTTCTTTGTTAGATTTTCCTTACCTTCCCTTGGAACATCAATCAACAACCCAACCCTTCTCCAAAGATATGTGCTTGAAGTCATCAGACCTCAGAAAAAGTCAGTTTAAAAAAAAAGAAGTACTGTTAAGGTAGGTAGAGGGGAACTTAAATTTGAATCTTACATTAATTTGAGCTGTATCTTCATGGAAGAATTAGCCCTAAATCCTGTAAGTTGTTGATGTCCTCGGATTTCCAAGCTAAATTTATTCTAAG
>SJYV01050808.1:207019-236052 GCA_006410875.1 Neotragus pygmaeus | reverse complement strand
TTAGGTTGTCACAGAGCACCAGGTTGAGTTCTCTGTGTCATACAGCAATTTCCCACTGGCTATCTATATATTTTACACATGGTAAAGTATAGGTTTCAAGGCTACTCTTAATTTGTCCTACCTTCTCCTTCCCTCACTGTGGCCACAAATCTGTTCTTTATGTCTGCATCTCTAATGCTATGCTGCAAAAAGATCATCATTATCTATTTTCCAGATTCCATATATATGTGAAATGTATGATATTTGCTTTTTTCTTTCTGACTTACTTCACCCTGTATAACAGGCTCTAGGTTCATCCACCTAACTAGAAACTGACTCAAATTTCTTTTTATGGCTGAGTAATATTACATTGTATATATGTAGCACTACTACTTTGTCAATTCATTTGTGAATGAGCATCTAGGTTGCATCCACGTCCTAGCTACTGTAAATAGTGCCACAATGAACACTGTGGTACATATGTATGTTTGAATTATGGTTTTCTCAGGATATATACCCTGTAGTGAGATTTCTACATCATATGGTAGCTTTATTCCTAGACTTTTTATAACAGAACTGCACATAATATTGTCAAGTTTTAAACTTCTTGGACATCTAACAACACAAAATAAACACATGAATGGTAATATATTCACATATTAGAATGTGATACATCAAAAATGTTATATTACAATTTCCTATATCAATATGGATGAATCTCATAGCTGAAATGATGAAAAATGAAGGCCAGGTACAAAGGAGACTGTATTTCATTTTTATAAAATTTAAAAATAGCTGAAATAACTCTTTGAATTTAGAACATCTCATAGAGGGAGAAAAGAAACTGGAAGAAAGTAGCTCTAGGGAGATGAAAACATTGTTTACTTTTTTTTTAAGTGTATTCTTCCGATATTTTATTTTAGTTTTCTTTTTAAAAATCTATTTTTTTTAATTGAAGGATAATTGCTTTGCAGAATTTTGTTGTTTTCTGTCACACATCAATGTGAGTCAACCATGGGTATACATATATCCCCTCCCTCTTGAACCTTGTTCCCATCTCCCTCCCCATCCGATCCCTCTAGGTTGATACGGAGCTCCTGCTTGAGTTCCCAGAGCCACACAACAAATTCCCATTGGCTATCTATTTTACATATGGTAATGTAAGTTTTCATGTCACTCTTTCCATACACCTCCCCTTCTCCTCCCCCTGCCCGTGTTCATAAGTCTGTTCTCTATTTCCATTTCTCCATTGTTGTCCTGCAAATAAATTCATCAGTACAATCTTTCTAGATTCCATATATATGCATTATCTTGCTCTTTCTGACTTACTGCACTCTGTATAACAGGCTCTAGGTTCATCCACCTCATTAGAATAGACTCAAATGCGTTCCCTTTTATGACTGAGCAATATTCCATTGTATATATTTCCCACAGGCTCTTTATCGATTCATCTGTAGTTGGACATATACTTGCTTCTGTGTTTTAGCTATTGTAAATAGTGCTACAATGAACATTGGGGGTACATGTTTCTTTTTTAAATTTTGGTTTCCTCTGGGTATATGCCTGGGAGTGGGATTACTGGGTCATATGGTGGTTTTATTTCTAGTGTTTTAAAGAAATCTCCATACCTTCTTCCATAGTGGCTGCATCAATTTACATTCCCACCAACACTGCAAGAGTGTTCCCTTTTCTCCACATTCTCTCCAGCATTTATTGCTTGTAGGCTTTTTGTTCATGGCCACTGTGACCAGTGTGAGATGATACCATTATAGCACCATTGTAGCTTTGATTTGCATTTCTCTAATAATGAGCAATGTTGAGCTTTTTTAAAAAATGTGTTCGTTAGCCATCTGTATGTCTTTGGAGAAATGCCTATTTAGGTGTTTTTCCCGCTTTTTGGTTGGGTTGTTTGTTTTTCTGGTATTGAGTTGTATGAGTCGCTTGTATATTTTGGAAATTAATCCTTTGTCAGTTGTTTCATTTGCTATTATTTTCTCCCATTCTGAGGGTTTTCTTTTCTCCTTGTTATAGTTTCCTATGCAGTGCAAATGCTTTTAATCAGGTACCACTTGTCTACTTTTGTTTTTATTTCCATTACTCTAGGAGGTGTGTCATAGAGGATCTTGCTTTGATTTATGTCATTGAGTGTTCTGTCTATGTTTTCCTCTAAGAGTTTTATAGTTTCTGGTCTTACATTTAGCTCTTTAATTCATTTTGAATTTATCTTTCTGTGTAGTGTCAGGAAGTGTTCTAATTACATTCTTTTATATGTAGCAGTCCAGTTTTCCCAGCACCACTTAATGAAGAGGCTTTCTTTGTCCCATCATATATTCTTGCTTCCTTTGTCAAAAATAAGGTGTTCATGCATGTGTGGGTTCATTTCTGGGCTTTTCATCTTGTTCCATTCATCTGTATTTCTGTTTTTGTGCCAGTACCATACTGTCTTGATGACTGTAGCTTTGTAGTATAATCTGAAGTCAGGAAGGTTGATTCCTCCAGCTCCATTCTTTCTCAAGACTGGTTTAGCTACTCACGGCCTTTTGTGTTTCTATATGCATTGTGAAAAATTTTTTTCTAGTTCTCTGAGAAATACCAGTGGTAATTCGATAGGGTTCATGTTGAATTTGTAGATTGCATTTGGTAGTACAGTCATTTTCACAATATTGATCCTTCTTACCCAGGAACATGGAATAGCTCTCCATCTGTTTATGCCATATTTGATTTCTTTTTCAGTGTCTTATAATTTCTTGTATATAACTCTTTTGTCTCCTTGGGTGGGATTAGTCCTAGATATTTTATTCTTTTTGTTGCAATAGTGAATGGGATTGATTCCTTAGTTTCTCTCTCTCATCTTTCATTGTTAGTATATAGGAATGTAAGTGATCTCTGTGTATTGATTTTCTATCCTGTGACTGCTAAATTCACTGCTAGGCTCTAGTAATTTTCTGATAGTATCTTTAGGGTTTTCTATGTACAGTATCATGTCATCTGCAAACAGTGNATTGTTAGTATATAGGAATGTAAATGATCTGTGTGTATTGATTTTCTATCCTGTGACTGCTAAATTCACTGCTAGGCTCTAGTAATTTTCTGATAGTATCTTTAGGGTTTTCTATGTACAGTATCATGTCATCTGCAAACAGTGAGAGCTTTACTCCTTTTCGGATCTGGATTCCTTTTATTTTTTTTCCTTCTCTGATTGTTGTAGCTATGACTTCCAAAACTATATAGAGTAATAGAGGTGAGAGTGGATGACCTTGTCTTGTTCCTAATCTTAAGGGGAATGCTTTCAGTTTTTCACCATTGAGAACGTTTTCTGTGGGCTTATCATATATGGCCTTTACTAAGTTGAGGTAGGCTCCTTCTATGCCCATTTTTTGAACAGTTGTATCATAAATGGGTGCTGAATTTTGTCAAAGGCTTTTTTTGCATCTACTGAGATTATCACGTTTTAATCTTTCAGTTATTAATATGGTGTATCACATTGATTGACTTGTGTATACTTAAGATTCTTTGCATCCCTGGAAGAAATTCAGCTGGATCATGGCATATGGTGTATGTATAATGTGATGTTGAATTCTTTTTTAGCTAGAATTTTGTTGAGAATTTTGCCATGTATGTTCATCAGTGATATTGGCCTCTAGTTTGCATTTGTGTGTGTTGTCTTTGTCTGGCTTTGGTATTAGGATGAAGGTGGCCTTATAGAATGAGTTTGGAAGTGTTCCTTCACTGCAATTTTTTGAAATAATGTTATAAGGATAGGCATTAGCTTCTCTCTAAATGTTTGATAGAAATCTGCTGTGAAGCCATCTGGTCCTGGGCTTTTGTTTTTTGTGATTTTTTATTTTTATTTTTTATNAAGTGTTCCTTCACTGCAATTTTTTGAAATAATGTTATAAGGATAGGCATTAGCTTCTCTCTAAATGTTTGATAGAAATCTGCTGTGAAGCCATCTGGTCCTGGGCTTTTGTTTTTTGTGATTTTTTATTTATTTTAAATTTATTTATTTATTTATTTTTAAATTTAACTTTACAATACTCTATTGGGTTTTTTTGTGATTTTTTAAAATCACAATTTCGATTTCAGTGCTTGTATTTGGGTTGCTCATAATTTCTATTTCTTCCTGGTTCAGTCTTGGAAGTTTGAACTTTTCTAAGAATCTGTTCATTTCTTCCAGATTCTCCACTTTATTGCCATATAGTTGCTCATGGTAGTCTCTTATAATCCTTTATATTTCTGTATTGTCTGCTGTGCTTTGCTGGAGCAGCCGTGAAGAGATACCCCATGACAAAAGTAAGAGAAAACCAAGTAAGAAGGTAGGTGTTGCAAGAGGGCATCAGAGGGCAGACACACTGAAACCATGCTCACAGAAAACAGGTCAATCTAATCACACTAGGACCACAGCCTTGTCTAACTCAATGAAACTAAGCCATGCCTGTGGGACCTCCCAAGATGGGCGGGTCATGGTGGAGAGGTCTGACAGACTGTGGTCCACTGGAGAAGGGAATNCAGGTCCATTCTGACGGAGATCAGCACTGGGATTTCTTTGGAAGGAATGATGCTGAAGCTGAAACTCCAGTACTTTGGCCACCTGATGCGAAGAGTTGAGTCATTGGAAAAGACTTTTATATTGGAGGGATTGTGAGCAGGCTGAGAAGGGTACGACAGAGGATGAGATGGCTGGATGGCATCTCTGACTCAATGGACATGAGTTTGAGTGAACTCTGGGAGTTGGTGATGGACAGGGAGGCCTGGTGGGCTGCTATTTATGGGGTCACAAAGAGTCGGACACAACTGAGCAACTGAACTGAACTGAACTGAATGGCTCTTTTTACATTTCTAATTTTGTTCATTTGATTCTTCTCTCTTTTTTTCTTGATAAGTCTGGCTAAAGTTTTCAGTTTTGTTTATATTCTCAAAGAACAAGCTTTAGTTTTATTAATCTTTACTATTGTTTCTTTTTGGTGCTTCCCTGGTGGCTCAGAGGTTAAATCATCTGCCTGCAAGTCAGGAGACCCTAGTTAGATCCTTGGGTCAGGACGATCCCCTGGAGAAGGAAGTGGCAACCTACCTAAGTATTGTCGCCTGTAGAATCCCACAGACAGAGGAGGCTGGTAGGTTACAGTCCACGGGGTCACAAAGAGTCGGACATGGCTGAGCAACCTCACTTTCACTTTTGTTTCATTGTTTCTTTTATTTCTGCTCTGATTTTGTGATTTCTTCCCTTCTGCTAATTTTGTGGATTTTTGTTGTTGTTCCTTTTTCCATTTGTTTTAGATGTGTTTAGGTTGTCTATTCAATTTTTTTCTTGTTTCTTCACGTAGGATTGTATTGCTTTAAACTTCCCTCTTAGAACTGCTTTTAACACGTCACATAGGTTTTGAGTTGCTATGTTTTCATTGTCACTGGTTTCTAGGAATTATTTTAATTTCCCTTTTGATTTCCTCAGTAACCTGGTCATCATCTAGAAATGTATTGTTTAATCTCTAAGTATTTATATTTTTTACAGTTTTTTTTCTTCTTCTTGTAATTGATATCAGGTCTCTTATTGTTATGGTCAGAAAAAATTCTTGATATGATCTCAATTTTCTTAAATTTACTGAATTTTGATTTGTGACACAAGATGTAGTCTATTCTGGAGGATGTTCCATGTGCACTTGTGAAGAAAGTGCATTCTGTACTTGGATGGAATGGCCTGAAGACATCAATGTGATCTATCTAGTCTAATGTACCATTTAAGACTTATGTTTCCTTATTTTCTGTTTTGATGGTCTGTCCATTAATGTAAATGGGGTGTTAAGATTTCCTACTATTATTGTGTTACTGTTAATTTCTCCTTTTACATCTGTTAGTGTTTGTCTTAGGTATNTAATGTACCATTTAAGACTTATGTTTCCTTATTTTCTGTTTTGATGGTCTGTCCATTAATGTAAATGGGGTGTTAAGATTTCCTACTATTATTGTGTTACTGTTAATTTCTCCTTTTACATCTGTTAGTGTTTGTCTTAGGTATTGAGGTGCTCCTATGTTGGGTGCATAGATGTTTACAATTGTTATGTCTTCCTCTTGGATTGATCCCTTGATTATCAAGTATTATTATATCTTGTAATATTTTTTATTTTAAGGTTTATTTTATCTGATATGAAGATTCCTATTTGGTTTCCATTTGCATGGAATATATTTTTCCATCCTCTCACATTCAGTCTATATATGCTTTAGGCCTAAAGTGGTTCTTTTAGACAGCATACAGAGGGGTGGGTCTTGTTTTTGTATCCATTCATATAGCCTGTGTCTTTTGGTTGGAGCATTTAATCCATTTACATTTAAAGTAATTATTGTTATTTATGTTCCTATTGCCATTTTCTTAATTGTTTGGGGTTTGTTTTTGTAGATCTTTTTCTTTATATTTTCTGCTATATAAATCTCTTCAACATTTGTTGTAAAGCTGGTTTGGTGGTACTGAATTCTTTTAACTTTTGCTTGTCTGTAAAGCTTTTGATTTCTCTGTTAATTTTGAATGAGACCCTTGTCAGGTAGATTAATCTTGGCTGTAGATTTTCCCCTTTCAGTATTTTAAATATATCCTGCCATTCCCTTCTGGTCTGCAGAGTTTCTGCTGAAAGATCAGCTGTTAATCATATGGGGCTTCCCTTGTGACCCAGCTAGTAAAGAATCTGCTTGCAATGCAGACCTGTGTTCAATCCCTGGGTTGGGAAGATCCCCTGGAGAAAGGAAAGACTACCCACTCCAGTATTCTGGCCTGGAGAATTCCATGAACTGTATAGTCCATGAGGTTGCAAAGAGTCAGACATGACTGAGCAACTTTCACTTCACTTCCCTTATATGTTACTTGCTGCTTTCCCCTTGCTGCTTTTAATAGTCTTTCTTTGTGTTTAATCTTTGTTAGCTTGATTAGTATGTGTCTTGACATGTTTCTGCTTGGGTTTATCCTATAGGGGAATCTCTGTGTTTCTTGGGCTTGATTGACTATTTCCTTTTCCATATTGCAAATTTTCAACTATAATCTCTTCCAAAATTTTCTCATACCCTTTCTTTTTTCTCTTCTTCTTCTGGGACTCTTATAATTCAGATGTTCGTGTGTTTACTATTGTCCCAGACTTCTCCAAGAGTATCCTCAGTTCTTTTCACTTTATTCTGCTCTTTAGTAGTTATTTCCACCATTTTATCTTCCAGCTCACTGATCCATTCTTCTGCTTCAGATATTCTAGATATTCTGCTATTGATTCTTTCTAGAGTATTTTTAATTTCAGTAATTGTGTTGTTTGTCTCTGTATGTTTATTCTTTAGTTCTTCTAGGTGTTTGTTAATTGATTCTTGCATTTTTATCCATTCTATTTACAAGGCTTTGGATCATCTTTAATATCTTTATCCTGAATTCTTTTTCAGGTAGTTTGCCTATTTTAGCTTCATTTATTTGGACTTGTGAGTTTTAGTTTGTTCCTTCATTTATGCAGTATTGCTCTGCCTTTTCATTATTTTTTTAAACTTATTTTGTTTGAGGTCTCCTTTTCCCAGGCTTCAAGTTTCAATTCTTTCTTCCTTTTGGTTTCTGCCCTTGTATAGTTAGTCCAGTGGTTCTTAAGCTTCATGTAGGGTGTGACTTGTGCTTTCATTTAATTGGGAAGAGGTGATTTTTTTTTTTTTTCCTCTGATGGTCAGGGCTAAGTGAGTTGGTAATCCTGTTTGCTGATGATTGGGTATTTTTGTCTAGCTTGCTATTTGGATGAGGCTTCCTACACAGGGTGTTACTGACAGCTGCTTGGGTTGTGAGGATCCTGATGGTGCCAAGTGTGGAGGGACACAGACTACCTCAGCCGCAGGAGTTATGACTCTATCAGAGCCTTTTTTTTTTTTTGATCCTCTGGCATCTGGTGATCAAAAGGTCTCTTTGGCTAGTCTTTCTCCATCGCTCTACCCAATCAGGCACTTAGATAGCTCTCTTGCCTGTTGCCTGGGGTCATTCTCTGTCCTTTGGTGTGTCAGGCACATAAATGGCCCCCCCTCCCCTCACCCCAGCTGGGGTCTTGATCTATTGTAAGGCACATCAGACAACTAAAGGGGCACCCTGGGTGGGGTCCTACTCTATTGTTCCAGGCATCAGGCACTTGATGGCCCAGCCTGTATATTGTTCAGCTGCTGGTACTGCTGTGTGAGGGGAGAGAGGCTACAGTGATGGCTCCACAACCTATGCATGACTCAGCAGTATGTCCTTGTTTCCATGGCTGCCTGACTTTCTCCACAGGCATTTCCCACCACAATCTCCTCCTTCATATTTACTCAGGACGTTTCCCCACAGTCAACAGCAGATATTGTCCTGAAATTGGTCCACAATCTCTACATTCCAGCTCTCAGCCACTGCCTTCTAGAGGACTTGCATCCCTGTCTGGAGTATGTATGACTGTGACAAGGATTGACTCAATCTTATTCGGAAGTCTCCTACTCTTTGTGACTCCATGGACTGCAGCACAACAGGCCTCCCTGTCTATCACCAACTCCTGGATTTTACTCAAACTCATTTCCACTGATGGCCATCCAACCATCTCACCCTCTGTCATCTTCTTCTCCTTCTGCCTTCAATGTTTTCCAGCATCAGGGTCTTTTCAAATGAGTCAGTTCTCATCAGGTAGCCAAAGTATTGGAGTTTCATCTTCAGAATCAGTCCTTCCAATGAACACCCAGGATTGGTCTCCTTCAGGATGGACTGGTTGTATCTCCTTGCAGTTCAAGGGACTTCTCCAACACCACAGCTCCAAGCATCAATTCTTTAGCATTCAGCTTTCTTTATGGTCCAACTCTCACATCCATACATGACTACTGGAAAAATCATAGCTTTAACTAGAGAGATCTTTGTTGACAAAATAATGTCTCTGCTTTTTAATATGCTGCCTAGGTTGGTAATAGCTTTTCTTCCAAGTGGCAAGCATCTTTCAGTTTCATGGCTGGCATCACCATCTGTGGTGATTTCTTCTCAAAATAAAGTTTGTCACTGTTTTAATTGTTTCCCCATCTATTTGTCATGAAGTGATGGGACCAGAAGCTGTGGTCTTAGTTTTCTGAAAAATCAACTTTTTCACTCTCCTCTTTCACTTTCAACAAGAGGCTCTTTAGTTCATCTTCACTTTCTGCCCTAAGGGTGATGTCATCTGCATACCTGAGGTTATTGATCTTTCTCCAAGCAATCTTGATTTCAGCTTGTGTTTCATCAAGCCTAGCATTTCTCATGATGTACTCTGCATATAGTTAAATAAGCAGGGTGACAATGTACAGCCTTGACATACTCCTTTCCCTATTTGGAACCAGTCTGTTGTTCCATGTCCAGTTCTAACTGTCGCTTCTTGACCTGCATACAGATTTCTCAGGAGGGAGGTAAATGGTCTGGTATTCACATCTCTTGAAGAATTTTCCAGTTTGTTGTGACTCACACTGTCAAAGGCTTGGGCATAGTCAATAAAACAGAAATGTTTTTCTGGAACTCTCTTGCTTTTTCGATGATCCAGCAGATGTTGGCAATTTGATCTCTGGTTCCTCTGCCTTTTGTAAATCCAGCTTGAATATCTGGAAGTTCATGGTTTACACACTGTTGAATCCTGACTTGAAGAGCTTTGAGGATTACTTTACTAGCCTGTAAAGTAATTGTGTGGTAGTTGGAACATTCTTTAACATTTTGTTTCTTTGAGATTGGAATGAAAACTGACCTTTTCCAGTCCTGTGGCCACTGTTGAGTTTTCCAAATTTGCTGGCATATTAGGTGCAGCACTTTCACAGCATCATCTTTTAGGATTTGAAAGAGCTCAACTGAAATTTCATCACCTCCAATAGCTTCGTATGTAGTGATGTTCCCTGAGGCTCACTTGATTTCCCACTCCAGGATGTCTGGCTCTAGGTGAGTGATCACCCCATTGTGATTATCTGGGTCGTGAAGATTTTTTTTTTTTTTTTTGGTACAGTTCTTTTGTGTATTCTTGCCACCTCTTCTAAATATCTTCTACTTCCGTTAGGTCCATATCATTTCTGTCCTTTATTGTGCCCATCTTTGAAAGAAATGTGCCCTTGGTATCTCTAATTTTCTTGAAGATATCTCTAGACTTTCCCATTCTGTTGTTCTCCTGTATTTCTTTGCTTTGATCACCGAGGAAGGCTTTCTTATCTCTCCTTGCGATCCTTTGGAACTCACATACAAATGGGTATCTCTTTCCTTTTCTCCTTTGCCTTTTACTTCTTTTCTCAGCTATTTGTAAGACCTCCTCAGACAACCATTTTACCTTTTTGCATTTCTTTTCCTTGGGGAATGTCTTGACTCCTATATAGTGTCCCAAACCTCTGTCCATAGTCCTTCAGGCACTCTATCAGATATAATCCCTTGAATCTATTTATCACTTCCACTGTATAATCATAAGGGATTTGATTTAGGTCATATCCGAATGGTCTAGTGGTGTTCCATATTTTCTTCAATTTAAGTCTGAATTTGGCAATAAGGAAGTCATGATCTGAGCCATAGTCAGCTCCCTGTCTTGTTTTTGCTGACTCTATACAGCTTCTCCATCTTTGGCTGCAAAAAATTTAATCAATCTGATTTTGGTGTTGATCATCTGGTGATGTCCACGTGTAGAGTCTTCTCTTGTGTTGTTGGAAGAGGGTGCTTGCTATGACCAGTGCATTCTATTGGCAAAACTGTATTAGCCTTTGCCCTACTTCATTCAGTATTCTAAAGCCAAATTTTCCTGTTACTCCAGGTATTTCTTGATTTCCTACTTTTGCATTCCTGTCCCCTATAATGAAAAGGACATCTTTTAGGGTGTTAGTTCTAGAAGGTTTTGTAGGTCTTCTTAGAACCTTTCAGCTTCAGCTTCTTCAGTATTCCTGGTCATGGTATAGACTTGGATTATTGTGATATTGAATGGTTTGCCTTGGAAACGAACACAGATCACTCTGTCATTTTTGAGATTGCACCCAAGTACTGCATTTCCGACTATTTTGTTGACTATGATGCCTACTTCATTTGTTCTAAGGGATTCTTGCCCGCAGTAGCAGATTTTCATCTGCATTAAATTCACCCGTTCTAGTCCATTTTATTTCACTGATTCCTCAAATGTTGATGTTCACTCTTGCCATCTCCTGTTTGACCACTTCTAATTTGCCTGGATTCATGGACTTAACATTCTAGGTTCTTATGCAATATTGTTCTGTATGGTATCAAACTTTACTTCCATCACCAGTCACATCCACAACTGGGTGTTGTTTTTGCTTTGGCTCTGTCTCTTCATTCTTTCTCGTGTTGTTTCTCCACTGATCTCCAGTAGCATATTGGGCAGCTACCAACCTGGGGATTTCATCTTTCAGTGTTCTATCTTTTTGCCTTTTCATATTGTTCATGGTATTCTCAAGGCAGGAATACTGAGGTGGTTTGCTATTTCCTTCTCTAGTGGACCACGTTTTGTCAGAACTCTTCACCATGATCCATCTGTCTTGAGTTGTCCTACATGGCATGGCTGATAGTTTCATTGAGTTAGTCAAGGCTGTGGTCCATGTGATCAGACTGTTTAGTTTTCTGTGCTTGTGGTTTTCATTCTGTCTGCCATCTGTTGGAGAAAGGTTAGAGGCTCCTGAAACTTCTTGACAGGAGAGACTGACTGAGGGGGGAAATCGAGTCTTGTTCTGATGGACGGGGCCATGCTCAGTAAATCTTTAATCCAATTTTCTGTTTTTCATTCCATTTTGGCTGCCATAAATCAGCTGCTTCACTCTAAGTCTCACATGTTTCTCCTCTGACCCATTTAATTGCCTCAATTTGGGGATCGAACCCCTGTTTCAGTTCCCCTACCTGTTGAGGGCAGGTCCAGCCCTACTAACACTTCTCCCCCCCCCTCTTAGTTCCTTCACCCTACTAAGTTTTGCATGGTTCTATATAGTCTTTTCTGGTGGTCAGGTATTCCTTCCCACTCTCAGCTGGTGGTCTGCAAGCACTTCTGTGTCTGAAGGTATATTCCTGATATCCATGGAGGAGACATGTACTCCTTGTTCACCTTCTTCTCTGCCATCTTCTTCCTCCAAGAACATTGTTTATTATTTTAGTTGTGCTCACAAGTCTAAGTATAGTCTTAAAAATTGATCCACCTATATAATTTATTTGTATGTTTTATCTATGCAAGTTATTCCTTGATAAATAATTAACAAAATAAACATGGTAATATGAGTAAACATCTATTCAGTTTAAAAGAATAAAATTATTGTCATGTGCTTGGACCATAGGAAAAATATTCTGAAAAGAATGCATAAATATAATATACTACATAATCAAAACTAGAATAATCTAGCAATAAAAAAGGAATAAAGTTTTTATCAACTTCACTTGTCTATACTTTCAAAAATCCATTCTATTATTTATAAATCAAGATGATGGAATATTCTATTTTTTAGAATATTTTTTCCTTTCCATGAATTTGCAAGGATGCGCCACAATGACTAATACCTGTAAATTATTCCAATACCACATAATAAAAACTGAACAAGTATTGAAAGTGAATTAATTTTTATAAGCAATTGTGCTCTTTTGTAATGAAAAGAGTTATTGTCTCCACCTTTCAGACAGCAGTTTTCTCTTTGAATTCTTTGTACTATATTTCCAAGTTTGAAGATAAGTTATTATGTATTTAGAAGATGGGAACAAAAAAGCAGTTGACTTTTTATCTTCAGACTTGTTTCAAATCAGTGGATTGACGTGATTATAGTTATTCAGTCTAACATTAAAGATATGTTTTTGATTGAGAATGATAGTTTTCTTTGAGTTTCTTCTCATTTTCTCAGTTAAGGATAATATTGTGATAGAATTCTTAGGTTTAAGCTCCTCTTATTTACATCATTTAAAACTCTTAATATGTTATAACTTTTTGAATGCAACAATTTAAATTTTTATTTGAAAAAACATTATGTTAGAATTTTTAGCATAAAGGTTAGGATATAGCAAAAATTCTGAAATTTAGGAATAAAATTATTTTAAAAAGCATATTAATAAATGTTTATGATAAAAAAGAGTCTCTTCTGGGCATATACTTTTAGCAATAGAATTTAGAGATTGAAATCAGATGACTTGTCAACATAAAAGGATCATATACACTAGTCAAGGACATTCATGAAAATTTATTTTGCTAGATATATACAAAGAAAACATTTTCTACACTTAAGCTTATTCCTGATATAAAGATTATGGAAGTTGTTGTTTCGTTGATCACAGACTATAATATAAGGTACTCAGAGCTACCCTCTTTGTGCCAAGCACTTTAAGCTAGTCTCTTTTCTAATCTCTTTGTTAAACTTTAGAAGGATTAATAACCATTGAGTATCATGTTATGTCAGACTGCCGAATAAACAGAGCAAATTTTATTTTAAAAAGTATTATTTGTAGTCCAACTAAACTAATCAATTTACAGTATCAGAATTATTTTGAAAATTCATTTTGAGCTCACTAAAATAACTTCAGATACTATAAACCAAAGAATTTTGAATTTTTTCTTTTAAATTCAGAATAAATACATAATGGAACCCTCATAGTCAACAGAAGAGACCAAAATGCAGTACTTGGGTGCAATCTCATAAGACAGAATGATCTCAGTTCATTTCCAAGGCAAACCATTCAACATCATAGTAATTCAAGTCTATGCCCTAAAACATTAATGACAAAGAATCTGAAGGTGACTGATTCTTTAAAGACCTACAAGACCTCCTACAACTAACACAAAAATGAAGTACTTTTCATCATTGGGGTTAATGCCTGGAGAAACATCCAAGCTTGGCCTTGGAGTAAAAAATGAAAGAGAGCAAAGGCTAACAGAGTTTAGTTAAGAGAGCACACTGATCATAGTAAACACCCTCTTCCAACAACCCAAAATATGATTCTACACATGGACATCACCATATGGTCAATACCAAAATCACACGGATTATATTCTATTAGCCAAAGATAGAGAAGCTCTACACAGTCAGTAAAGCAATACCTGGAGGTGACCTTCTTACTGAGGGATGGGATGTGGCGGGAGGTTCAAGATGGGGCACACATATACACCCATGGCTTATTCACATCAATGTATGGTAAAAAAACCACTATAATATTGTAAAGTAATTAGCCTTCAGTTAAAATAAATTAATTAAAAAAATTCAGGCTTGAATTGAAGAAAGTAGGGAAAACTAGTAGACCATCTAGGTATAAATCAAATGCCTTATGATTATACAGTGGAAGTAAGAAATCGATTCAAGGGATTAGATCTGGTAGACAGAGTGCCTGGGGAACTATGATGGAGGTTCCTAACATTTTACAGGAGGCAATGACTAAAATCACCCCCCCCCAAAAAAAAATGCAAGCAGACAAAATGGTTGTCTGAGGAGGCCTTACAAATAGCTGAGAAAAGAAGAGAAGTGAAAGGCAAAGGAGAAAGGGAAAGATATACCCAACTGAATGCAGCATTCCAGAGAATAGCAAGGAGAGGTAAGAAGGCCTCCTTAAATGAAAAATGCAAAGAAACAGGAGAAAATATTATTATGGAAAAGACTAGAGATCTCTTCAAGAAAATTAGTGACATCAAGTTAACATTTTATGCAAGGATAGGCATAATAAAAGACAGAAATTATAAAGCCTAAAAGAAGCAGAAGATATTAAGGGGAGGAGGCATGAATACACAGGAAAACTAGACACAAAATATCTTAATGACCCAGATAGTGGGAAAGATGTGGTTACTCACCTAGAGCCAGACATCTGGGAGTGTGAAGTTAAGTGTGCCTTAGGAAGCATTGCTATGAATGAAGTTAGTGGAGTGATAGGATTCCAGTTGAACTAGTTAAAATCCTCAAAGATAATGCTGTTAAAGTGCTGCACTTAATATATCAGCAAATTTTGAAAATTCTGCAGTGACCAGAGGACCACAAAAGGTCAGTTTTCATTCTAGTCCCCAAGAAGGTCAAGGCCAATGAATGTTCAAAGTAACAAACAATTGCATTTTTTTTCACATGTTAGCAAGGTTTGCTAAAAATTCTTTAACCTAGGCTTTGCAGTATTTGAACAGAGAACTCTCAGATGTACAAGCTGTATTTAGAAAGGAGAGGAACCAGAGATCAAATTATAAACATTGCTTGGATCAGGAAGAAAGCAAGGGGATTTCAGAAAAACATCTACTTTCTGCTTCACTGACTACGCTAAAGCCTTTGACTGTGTCGATCACAACAAACTGTGCTGCTATACAGTCACCTAGCCATATCTGACTCTTTGTGACCCCATGAAGTGCAGCATGCCAGGCTTCTCTGTTCTCTGTCTCACAGTTTGCTCAAAATCATGTCCATTGGGTCGGTGATACTATCCAACCATCTCATCTTCCGTCGTCACCTTCTCTTCTTGTCCTTAATCTTTCCCAGCACTAGGGTCTTTTCAAATGAATCAACACTTTGCATCTGGTGGCCAAAGTATTGGAGCTTCAGCTTCAGCATCATTTCTTCCAATGAATATTTAGGGTTGATTTCCTTTAGAATTGACTGCTTTGATCTGCTTGCAGCCCAAGGCACTCTCAAGAGTCTTTTCCAGCACCACAGTTTGAAACCATTAATTCTTCAACTCTAACTACAATACTTTGGCCACCTCATGTGAAGAATTGACTCATTGGAAAAGACTCTGATGCTGGGAGGGATTGGGGGCGGGAAGAGAAGGGGATGACAGAGGATGGGATGGCTGGATGGCATCACTGACTCGATGGACATGAGTTTGAGTGAACTCCAGGAGTTAGTGATGGACAGGGAGGCCTGATATGCTGTGATTCATGGGGTTGCAGAGTTGGACACAATTGAGCGAGTGAAATGAACTGAACTGAAGCCTTCTTTATAGTCCAACTCTCACATCCACACATGACTGTTGGAAAAACGTAGCTTTCACTTTATGAACCTTCGTTGACAAAGTGATGTCTCCAATTTTTAATATGCTGTTTAGGTTTGTCATAACTTTTCTTCAAAGAAGCAAGTCTCTTTTAATTCCATGGCTACAGTCACCATTCAGAGTGATTTCAAAGCCCAAGAAAATAAAATATATCAGTTTCCACTTTTCCCCATCTATTTGCCATAAAGTGATGGGAATGGATGCCATGATCTTCATTTTTCCAATACTGAGTTTTAAGCCACCTTCTGCACTCTCCTCTTTCACCCTTGTCAAGAGGCTCTTTAGTATCTCTTTGCTTTTGGCCAGTAGAGTGGTATCATTTGCATATTGGAGGTTGTTGTTATTTCTCCCAGCATTCTTGATTGCAGCTTGTGATTTATCCTACAAGGTATTTTGCATGGTGTACTCTGCATATAAGTTAAATAAGTAGGATGACAATATACAGCCTTGATGTACTCCTTTCCCAATTTTAAACCAGTCCATTTTTGCATGTTTGGTTCTCACTGTTTTTCTTGACCTGCATACAGGTTTCCCATTAGATAAATAAGGTAGTCTGGTATTCCATCTCTTAAAAAATTTTCCACAGTTTGTTGTGGGATTTAGTACATAGTCAAACGACTTAGCATAGTTAGTGAAGCAGAAGCAGATATTTTTTCTGGAATTCCCTTTCTTTTTCTATGATCCAACAGATGTTGGCAATTTGATCTTGGTTCCTCTACCTTTTCTAAGCCCAGCATATACTTCTGGAAGTTCTTAGTTCTCGTACTGTTGAAGCCTAGCTTAAAGAATTTTGAGCAACTTGCTAGTATGTGAAATGAGTAGAACTGTGTTAATTTGAACATCCTTCGGCATTGCCCTTCTTTGGATTTTGAATGAAAACTGACCTTTTCCAGTCCTGTGGCCATTGCTGAGTTTTCCAAATTTGCTGGCATATTGAGTGCAGCACTTTATCAAATTGTGGAAAGTTCTTAAAGAGATGAGAATACCAGAGTACGTTACGTGTCTCCTGAGAAATCTGTATGTGAGTCAAGTAGCAACAGTTAGAACTGGACATGGAACAAATGGCTGGTTCAAAATTGTGAAAGGAGTATGATGCAGCTGTATATTGTCATTCTGTACTTTAATGCAGAGTGCATTGTAGGAAACTCTGGGCATGATGAATCACAAGCTGGAATCAAGATTGTCAGAAGAAGCATCAACAACCTCAGAGAAGCAGATGATACCATTTTAATCTCATAAAGTGAAGAGGAAATAAATAACCTCTTTATGAGGGTAAATGAGGAGAGTGGAAAAGCTAGCTTAAAGCTCAGCTTTCAAAAAACTAAGATATTGACAACTGGTCCTATGATTTCATAGCAAATAGAAGGGGAAAAAGTGGAAGCAGTAGCGTATTTTATATTCTTAGTCTCTAAAATCACTTTAAATGGTGACTGCAGCCATGAAATTAAAAGACACTTGCTCCTTTGAAGAAAAGCTACAACAAACTTAGATAGCATATTAAAAAGCAGAGACATCACTTTGCTGACAAAGGTTCAGAGAGTCAAGCTATGGCTCTTCCAGTAGTCATGTACAGATGTGAGAGTTGGACCATATAGTAGACTTAGTGACAAAGAATTGACACTTTTGAATTGTAATTTTGGAGAAGACTCTTGAGAGTCCCTTGGACAGCAAAGAGATCAAACCAGTCAATTCTAAAGGAAATCAGCTCTGAATATTTATTGGAAGGACAGACTGATGCTGTAGCTAACACTTTGGCCACCTGATCTGAAGAGCTGACTCACTGGAAAAGATCCTGGTGCTGTGAAAGATAGAAGGTACAAAGAGAAAGGGATGGTACAGGATGAGATTGTTAGATAGCATCACTGACTCAGTGGATATGAATTTGAGCCAACCCTGGGAGGTAGTGAAGGACAGGTGAGCCTGGTATGCTGCTGGCCATGGAGGCACAAAGAGTTGGACATGACTTAGTGACTGAACAACAACGACAATACATTCCTTGAAGAAAATCAATGCATTTTTTAGGGTGCTTCATCTTCTTTTTAAATAAATAAATGAGTATGTCTTGTTTAAATAATATTTGATATCTATCATCATATCAAATACATTGTCATTTTTCTTCATAATTTTTGCATTTTGTCTATCACAATTTTTCCCTCTCATTTGCAACGCTGTCCCCATCTGTTCATCCTGACAGCTCTTTCTTCTTTAACACAACAGTATTGCTTGTATCTGCTCTTTTCTTATCAGTTCAACTCCTCTTTCTTTGATCAGATGCCTTTCTTAGTCCCAAATGGGAATGCTACAATATCAGTAGTAGGGTGATACTGTGGTTGTTGTCGTCTTTTATTTGTAGCAAGAAATTTGAACGTACCTAGCTTCAAAATGTCACACAGTCCCCTTTTGTGACACACATATATTTGGAAACCAGAAATTAGCTAAGTAAAATCTGGGAAAGTGAATTAGAACTGTGTGATTAACCTTTGGGCTTCTCAATTGGCTCAGCAGTAAAGAATTTGCCTGCAGTGCAAGAGACACAGAAGACGTATTTTGTTTTTGTTTTGTTTTTTAATTTATTTACAAGGCATCAGTGGAGAAACAGACATAGAGAACAGATTTATGGACATGGGGAGAGGGGAGGAAAGGGTGAGATGTATGGAAAGAGTAACATGGAAACTTACCATATGTAAAATATATAGCCAATGGGAATTTGTTGTATGGCTCAGGAAACTCAAACAGAGGCTCTGTATCTAAGAAGGGTGGGATGGGGAGGGGGATGGGAGGGAAGTTCAAAAGGGAGGGGATATATGTATACCTATGGCTGATTCATATTGAGGTTTGACAAAAAACAAAAATTTGTAAAGCAATTATCCTTCAAAAAAAATGTAAAAAAAAACAACAAAAAACGTGATTTTGATCCCTGAGTTGGGAAGATTCCCTGGAGGAGGAAATGGCAATTCATTCCAGTATTCTGGCCTGGAAAATGGACAGAGGAATCTGGCCAGCTACAGTCCATAGGGTTGCACAGAGTTGGACACCACTGAGCCTGTATGAATGAATAATTAGCCTTTATTTGATCATCTATTTTTTCCCTTTTCACTGTATTTTTAAATTTTTTAATTGAAAGATACTTACTTTACAATATTGTGTTGGTTGGTTTTACCTAGATTATTATTTCATTGCCATGATAAGTAACCAATAACCGTTCAAGGAGCTGAATNAGCTGAAGCTGTCTCTTATACACATCTTTGCATCATGACACTAAGAACTACATTTTATATATAATATGTATAACTTGAAAACAGTGATTTTAATACTACTGTTAATATCATTTTTGAAAACAGTTTAATGTATATTTAACATTAAGATATATCCTACTGTGTATGTTGAATACACTTTTTAAAAACTTTTTATTTTGTATTGTTTTGTAGCTGATTAACAATGCTATGATAGTTTCAAGTGAGCAGCAAAGGGAATCAGCCATCCATATACATGTATTTATTCTCCCCCAAAGTCCCCTCCCTTCCAGGCTGGCTCATAACATTGAGCAGAGTTTACAATTGTTTTGAAGTCATTTGAAATAAAACCTTTCTTTAACATTAAACCATAATATATTAATCATAATTATGTTACAGTCTCTGATATTTCCAATGAATCTGAGTCTGGTCTTATTGATTGCTTTTTCTAATGAAAATTGGTAATTTTTTCATATTTTGTTGTCTTATAGTTTATCATTACATATTGGACATTGTATGTGGAATAGAGATCAAGGTAAATAGTTTTAATGAATACTTCTTTTTCTGTCATACTGTCATTGGGAGTGGTTGAGTCATTCTAGTGAGTAGTTAAGCTGGGTTTGAGGCACCACAGACTTCAAATTACTCCAGAGATGGAATTTTCTGCTTTGTGCTTATTAAGGATCCCAGAAGTCCTGAGAGTTGTTCACTAGTGTTCTTACTCTGCCCTCAGTTTTCAGCAAGCAGGCATGACCCAGGTCCAGAAGGTGAACACGAGCCTAGAAGTCAACCTCTGTTGCTCTGACTTGAAGAGAAGCTCAAGGTGGGTGCTGGATGGCTCCGTCCTCTTGCTCCAGCTGTGGGCTCAGGCCACAGCTCTCATAAGAACGACAGGGCTTAGCACTCCTGGCCCTTCCCCCGTGGCCCTGAACACTGTTTCGGGTCCCTGGACTATTTTGAGGGGGAGCTCCTGGATCAGAGCAAGTGTCCCGTTCTCCAGCAATTGTGTACCTCCACTTTATAACAGTGCAAGATTTTTGATAAGGGAGGGCTTTTGTCCTTTCCTCACCAGCAGATGGCTTTTTTAAATCTCAAATTTATATTTCAAACTGTGATTAGATGTTAGTCACATGGTTCTTTCATCTGCAATTGGGTCTGACAACATAGCTTTTATCCTACACAGCTATTAAAAATAGAATTTTGTTATGAATAAAGAAGTAGAAAATGAATATGGTAGTCAGCTGGCATGGTCTGATCTGCAACAAGTACTGTGTTAGGCACCTATAAACATAATATAAAATAATATTATTTTAATTTTTGTAAAATCTTTCAAGTAAATGTTACTTAATTTTTTTAACAATGCTGTGTGAAACAGAAAGACAATCCTCTACCCCCAATATTTTGGGGATGCACACTGTAAACCTCAGCCTCAAAAATTCTGCAAGATGCCTAAGACAATACTATTTTTGACAGAATTACATAATCTTTCTCTAGGGATATATGCAAAGTGCACTAAAATAGGTTTCACAAAAGCTGAAAATTTTCTGATTTTTTTCCTTGTAATAGTTCTATAACCTTGTGCTTATTTAAGCCTCAATACTTGCAGCTAAAAATAAGCACTCTAATCCTTGAAAGTTTGAATTGCAAATGAGAAAATGCAGGGAAAAATGCTTTGACAACCAGGGACTACTGAAGAACTGTATGCAATATGATGGTAGGATACATCCATCTGTTGTAAATTATTGAAATAAGTAATGTGTGAAATACTGTATGTGAGATTTCTGAGAATGTTGTTGGGAATTGATAAATATTTGTTAAAAAATCTAAAGTGGGAATGTTGTGATAGGTATGGTACTTTGTTTTTATTAAGGTACTTTCTTCTTTGCATTTTCCCTTACCCAGGCATCCACTTGATCCAGGGCTGTGGGCAGTGCTCTTAAATTCATTAAACAGGAAGACGTTAGACTTAGGGAGCTTGTATGGTCAGGTCACTCAAGGTGGCTGTTCTCTTGTCTCTGCACATCCCCTGCCAGACCAATACCTACATCAACTATACCCTACCACACATGACTGACCTTCCTATACACTTGCCTCAGGCCCCCAGCTAGTGACTGCTCTTATCAAAGGGATGGTAAGGGGCATGCCCCTCTGCTGGTTTCCCTGGTAACTGGTGAGTCAACCTGGTATCAATTCTCTTATAACTGGCAATCTCCCTTTCCTCCCTGGCACTAAGACTGCTGACCACAATATGCAGTGGGTTGTTGCCCTGGGACTCTGCTTCAGACATGTAAGTTCCCTCTTTCATCAAACCACTGATGTTTTTGTTGCTAATTCTGGGCTTTTCTTCCGTCTTGAAGTTGGGCAAGCACAGGTCTTTGTAGGACTGCAGGGTTCAGTCTTAAAGAACTCTAAGGCCTTAGCAGCCTGTAAAAGTAGGTTGAAATCCAAGCCACATTCAATATCTGTAAATGCCTCAAGATTAAAAAAAAAAAAAAAAAAAACTTAAGAAAAACCAACCCCTAACAGTCAGCTAGGTTTCCCAAAAAAGGCAACAACGTTAGCTATAGCCAATCAAATAATTTCCTTGCTTTGCTTACCCATTTGCTTTCCCACATTTCCTGCTGGTGGAAAGCTCCAAGCCTTTTTCTATTTGGCATTAGCTGATTCAAATTGGTGTTTGCTCAAATAAAGTCCAAAATTTTAATGAACTACAGTTTAACTTTAAACAGTGTAGAAATTGTTTGCTAAGGTAACTAGAAAGAAAACAAAAAAGAAAAAAATCAGCTTCTAAATTAACAATTGAAGAAATAACAGAATTTCTTTAGAAGAAAGAATTCTGTAATGTTCTTTATCTCCCATTTTACATATTGGCAGCTAGTCCAGGTCACTAATTCATAGTTTGTTGCTTTGTTTTTTTTCCCATAGAATGATTAAGATATCATTTTCTCTGAAAACTGGTAGTCAATGAAGCTTATTACACTCAAATAGAAGGGATCTTGTATAGAGAAAATGAATAAATTGAAATCCTCACCTTCTAACTAAAAAGGGGTGTAGGGTAATGTGTCCAGATGTGTGGACAGATCTTCTCAGACCATGAGGACAAGCTATGCTAGTTTCATCTGGAGTAGCAGCTTTAAGTATGGTCCCCGCACTAACAGCAGTTTATTATCCAATGTTTACAAGGACACAGAATGTCCTGATTTCTAACAAATAGGAACAAAAAATATCAGTTGTAACCTGCTTGAAAAGTATGTCAGAATTAGCTACTTCCAGAGGAAAAAGTGGCCTGTAACTGGCAGCCACAGGAGAGGATGCTTGTACTGAGACTGGAAACTACAGTCAGATTTCAGAGATTAAGCAAAGCTAGAATAATGCTGAGGCTTCTACTAAGTTGAATAGTGCCCATCCCTCCCCCCAAAATTTTAATGCACAATCAGAACCTCAGAATGTGATTGTATTTAGACATTGTAGGTTTGTGGATGTAATTAGTTAAGATAAAGCTATTGTAGATTGATAAGGACCCTGAAAACAATGACTGATGTTTTGATAAGAAGATCTGGTGAAAAGACAAGGAAACATGTTGAGAAGATGCTAGGTGAAGATGGAGGCATATTGGAGTAATGCATGTACAAACCAAGAGATTCCAAGGACTATTCCAACCATCAGGAGCTGGGAAAGAGAGGATTTGGGGCAGAGCCTCTAAAAGAAATCAAATTTACCAGCACCTTGAGGTCAGATTTCTAGACTCCTGATCTGTGACAACATACATGAGTGTTGTTTTAAACTATCAAGCTTGTGGTCATTTGTTACAGCTGCCTTATGAAGTCAATACAAACCTAGTCAAAGAAAATTGGGAAGAAGATGAAACATAGGAAAAAAAACCAAAATTAACTCAGACAAAGATTTCAGCAGCAAAATATTCAGCAAGTAGAAATTCAAATAAGACAAATTTTGCACCACAGTTAGCAATTCAGAGAGATTCCTGACTTAGTTCTTGCAATAAAGTATAAACTGGGGTACTATGACCTGCCTCTTGAGAAACCTATATACAGGTCAGGAAGCAACAGTTANCTTGCCTGACTTCAGGCTCTACTACAAAGCCACAGTCATTAAGACAGTATGGTACTGGCACAAAGACAGAAATATAGATCAGTGGAACAAAATAGAAAGCCCAGAGATTAATCCACACACCTATGGACACCTTATCTTCGACAAAGGAGGCAAGACTATACAATGGAGTAAAGACAATCTCTTTAATAAGTGGTGCTGGGAAAACTGGTCAACCACTTGTAAAAAAAATGAAACTAGATCACTTTCTAACACCACACACAAAAATAAACTCAAAATGGCTTAATTTTTTTCTTCCATCTAGACAATACGTTTTACTAAAAGAGTCAGAAAAATGTGCCTCAAACTCATACCCAAAAAACTTGTTAGTCTAGAGAGCAATATCAGTCTGAAGTTTTTCCCAGGTTCCACACATTCTGTTCATGTACACAAATAAATCTGCTCAGACCAATTCCAAGGAACAAGACATTTGGTGTACAGGATAATTCCCTGAAAAGAAATCGTGATAAACATAGCTTTAGGGAAATCACAAAGCCCTTTACAGTTCTTCCCATTACAGCTAAAATTCTATATCATTTATCATATTTGCATAAAAATAGAAAAGAAGATACTGTTATATGTAAGCATCATATATATTTCTAAAGTACATACTGTGTGCTACATAGATAATGATAAGGACCAGCATTGGCTAAAATATTGTATATAACATAAACGCCAACACAGTAGCCAGTGAATGCTTCATCCATCTAAGCTGGGGCAAGAGAACATACAAGATAACTGGGAACATCCCAAACTCACTGGTACATAAGACTCCTTCCTTAAAGGGGGGTCCAGGGGCTGGAATTAATGAATTAGATGTCTAATTTTTCAGGTCATATTTGCTTCCCAGGTGGTGTAGGGATAGAGAATCCCCCTGCCAGTGCAGAAGACACAGGAAATTCAGGTTCAGTCCCTGAATCGGGAAGGGAAGATACCCTGGAGAAGGAAATGCAACCCACTCCTGTATTCTTGTCTGGAGAATTCTATGGACGGAGGAGTCTGGCAGGCTATAGTCCATGGGGTTGCAAAAAGTTAGATATGAGTGAGCATACACACACACACGTCAGGTCAGACTTATTCCAGTTTGAGAATAGCTTGAGCAAATAAAAAAAGAGAGAACAGCTTCACATCCAACTTTTACCTAGAACCCCACAGAGGGCCCTCTCTCTGAACGCTGCTCAAGAGAAGTTCATTCTCCCAGTGTCTCCTCCCCCACCTTCATCAAAAGCAAACAGCTCTCACCTTCATGGCCCAGCATCTGGTAAGTAAGATGGTCTTCCCCTCCCTTCACTTTATATTCATTTTATTTACAACTGTAGTATAGGTAAAGGTATGTAGAGGAAGGAGAAAGATAGTTGAAATATTCCTTTAAAAACACCATGGGACTTCTGCTGGTGGTCCAATAACTAAGACTCCATACACCCAATGCAGGGACCCCATGTTTAAACTCTGGTCAGGGAACTAGATTTCACATGCCACAAAACAGACTGAAGCCTGTTGAGCTCCTCTCTCCATGGAATTCTCCAGGCAAGAATACTCTTCTGCAAGGATCTTCGAGATCCAGGGATCAAAACTGGGTCTCCCACATTACAGGCAGATTCTTTACCATCTGAGTCCCAAGGAAGCCCAAGAGTTTACATGCCACAACTAAAGATTTCATATGCCACTGCAATGATTATCCTATGTGACTCAACTAAGATTTGGCACAGCCAAATAAGTGAACAAATATAAATTTAAAATTTAAAAATAAGTACCTTTAAAGAAGGTATCTTTCTTTTCTTTTATTATCTATATAATCTCTGAGATAAAGTGATTTGTCACATTGGAAATTAGAAAGCACATCAATTGGGTTTGTAAAAATCAAAGCCAAGTATAGAAATCACATACACAAAAATGGACATTTGTTTTCACACACAGGCTCCTAGAGAACATATATTACATTACAGAAGATATAATTCAATCATTTCTATAAGAAGCACTACACATCTTTGCATATTGAAAACCCCACTTACTGACCTACTTCCTTTCACAGCACACTAATTAACTGTTGAACAAATCACCACAGACATTTTGGGAAAAAAAAAAAGTCACTGCAGTCAACAGCTAGTTTTTTTCAAAAGCTCTATTCTCTATTTGAAATTAAACATGAAAGCATTAGGTGTGCACAATAAAAGTTTACTCCAGTCTACTTCAAAGGACAAGCAAAACAAGACAAAGAAAGAAGTCATTTTATTCCCTTTTGTTAACAGATCTAAGTGAAAGTGCTCCAAACAGTTTGGGACTTAATGATGATAGAGACCAGTGGAGAAGATCCATCATCTTTTTCTTCTGACTATGAGTAACACAAGTCTTAAGCAGACTGATGCAGAAATAAGGAAAAACTCTTTCTAGCCACTCTCATTTGCTGGCTGATGTCTTTGAAAATAGCATGCCATTTTACCAGAATGTGTTTTATTCAGTCTTACCCTAAATAAAATAAATTATATGCATGCTGCTGTTTTAACACATCAGGAAGTGTAAAATTAATTAAAGAGGCCATTATGTTGAAAGGCTAGTGTGTGAGTTCAGTCTTGTCTGACTCTTTGCGACCCCGTGGACTATCTAGCCGACCAGGCTCCTCTGTCCATGGGATTATCTGGGCAAGAATACTGGAGTGGTTTGCCATTTCCTCTTCCAGGAGATCTTCCCTACCAAGGGATTGAACCCCCGTTTATTATGCCTCCTGCATTGGCAGGTAGGATCTTTACCACTGGCATCACCCAGGAAGCCCAGGCTACCGAAACAAACAAAAAGCCTCAAGGTTAGGAAATGGAAACAGAAAGAAATGGAAACTCATTCCAGTATTCTTGCCTGGAGAATTCCATGAACAGAGGAGTGTGGCAGGCTGCAGTCCATGAGGTCACAAGAGTNACTGGCATCACCCAGGAAGCCCAGGCTACCGAAACAAACAAAAAGCCTCAAGGTTAGGAAATGGAAACAGAAAGAAATGGAAACTCATTCCAGTATTCTTGCCTGGAGAATTCCATGAACAGAGGAGTGTGGCAGGCTGCAGTCCGTGAGGTCACAAGAGTCAGACATGACTTAGTGACTGAACAACTAACCAACCGACCGAGGACAACCAGTCATAGCCAGCTAGACTTTAATTGATAGACAATCAGTAATCTCCTTAACTTTTCTTCTACCTTTTCTCTATTAAATTCTCTCTGAGAATCCTATCAGTGGAGTGCTCCTAATCACTTACTATTGATGCTGCCTGACTGAAATGAATTTTTATTCAAATAAGCTACTAAAATTTTTTAAATGCCTCAGATTATCTTTTACAGAAACAAAAAGACTTTAAAGAAAAACATTTCTGTTTTTAATAAATGAAGCATATTGAAAAATATTTTTGTGTGCATTTTAAGAATTTTACTATGAATGTCTGTTATTTTATAATATTGGAATACATTAGTGCTTACTTGGGTCTTTGATATCAGCAAAGCGTGTCTGCCTTTGGCATCCTTGTAATTCATACAGTTTACTCTGATGCTCTAGTGGGCTTCTGCTGTGTCCAGATGTAATGGTTTCTACAGAGTACCTCCTATAATGTTTTAGTTAACACTTCTGCTTTTCTTTTCCTGCAGCTGAAACCTTGGATTCAGCGAGTTTATTTCTATTGTTTTCCAAACTTTCATTCTAATTTGGATCATCAGTTTGTAAAATCACTGCCCCAATTTCTGATTGTAATCTAAAGCTTCTAAGGAAGCTGGTAAAAATAACAAAGACAGAAGATGGTGCATAATTGTTATTATAAAGAACAAATCCACCACAGCCTATAGTATACTCAGTAATAATGGATTTCTTCCACTTCTAAATTCTTGTTATAATTATTTAGCAATTTTCCACTTCTACTTTTTTTTATGCATACTTTATGTATGTCTTAGCTTCCATACTAAATTTTAGTCTTTTAAGACAGAAGCAAACCTTACTAGTTCCAACATAGTATCTTAAAAATGAATGTCTGAGTAGTGAAAAGTGCACGTTCTTTGAGACAAGATTTTATAATTAAGAAAAAGAATGTTAAAAGAATACCAAAACATGGAAAAACAAAACAAAAGTGCCAACAAACAAAAATAGTATGCTGTAATTGCTAAACATGTGCATGTGTGCATGCTAAGTCACTTCAGTCGTATCCAACCCAAATGCTAACACACAGCACCTGTAAAATAGGATTTATAAAGAAAAGCAATAGTCCCCTGCCTCATCTTTCTTTAAACACAGGCTTCCTTGGCAGAGTTGGCTATGGTTCCTTCATGTAGCTATATATATGCCTTTAATTCTTTGAATTTGATTCATATTACAAATTAACTTGATTATACTGCTATGTCTTAACTTTAAAGTTTTAAACATTTAAAATTGATGTGTTGTGGGAAGGAGAGCAAGACTTGGAGTAGGAAACCCTCTGCCACTCTCTGCTCTCAGGTACACCAAAGTTGCAACTATTTACAGGACAACTATTTGTGAAAGAGATTTGAAGTTTAATAGAAAATATTTTATGCAACTAAAGACATAAAGGAGTGACAATACCAGGTAGGAGAGGCAAAGACACAGGCTACTCAGGTGTGACCCTCCAGCTGAATGGACACCACCACTACAGAGATTCTCCCTTCCAGGAGCAAGGAGTCCAAGCCCCACACATGGGACCCCAACTCTAAGGTCCTGCACCAGGAACACAAGTCCCCAGAAAGCTGGGCTTTGAAAACTAGTGGGGCTTATGTTCAGGAGAGCCACAGTGCTATAACAAACAGAGACTCTGCTCACAAAATCTCATACTCAGAGTCCCAGTACAGAGGCATTAGTCTGAAAGGAGCTGGGGACATACCCACCAGGGAACTTGGGAGAGCTTCATGAGGGTCAGGAGAGAGCTGGGACTCACCCTGGTGACTGAAACCCTGGAGTCAGCCATTTGGGGAGCTGCTCTGGTAATACCAGCTGTCAAATGCTTATTTGAAATCCTTCCTTTAGCCTATTAGCTCTGCAGGCCAGCCCTAACAACCAAGAAGTCCACAGCAGCCAAGCAGAAATGGGCCACATGCCCTCCTGCTCAGGAAAGCAGCCTCACCCGCCAGTGGCTGCAGCAGCCACAAGGCCTGGCCTTGCAACCTGCCTGGTGGGGGGCCAGCCTCACTGAATCCATGTAGTCAGCCCTCCACAAGAGAAGGGTTCACATAGCCCACCTAAGGGACAACTCTGAAAAGCATCTAGCTCTGATGGTCAGAATGGAATGTGTGGCTGGGCCCCATAGATGTCCTTCTTCTAAAATCGGGAGTTATACTGTGCTGCACTTTGTCAGTCAGTTGTGTCTGCCTCTGCGACCCCATGGACTGTAGCCCACCAGGCTCCTCTGCCTATGGGGATCAAAAATATCCATGCTCTCCTCCAGGGTATCTTCCCAAGCTGGGGATTGAGCCCAGGTCTCCCACATTGCAGGTAGATTCTTTACTTTCTGAACCACCAGGGAAGCACCAGTAGATATACTACACTTACTTGATACATAGAAAAAAACAGAGAATTAGACAAATTGAGGAGACAGAGTCAGTTTAGTTCAGTTCAGTCACTCAGTTGTGTCCGACTCTTTGCAACCCCATGAATCGCAGCACGCCAGGCCTCCCTGTCCATCACCAACTCCCAGAGTTCACTAAGACTCATGTCCATTGAGTCCGTGATGCCATCCAGCCATCTCATCCTCGGTTGTCCCCTTCTCCTCCTGCCCCCAATCCCTCCCAGCATCAGAGTCTTTTCCA
>SJYV01050808.1:141614-182932 GCA_006410875.1 Neotragus pygmaeus | reverse complement strand
TATATGTATATGTATATATATATATATATATATATATATATAGAGAGAGAGAGAGAGAGAGAGAGAAAGAGAGGCTTTATATATACTGTTGTGCTGTTACCAGGTAGTGCTAATGGTAAAGAACCTGGCTGCCAATGCAAGAGAAGCAAGGAAAGTGGGTTCAATCCCTATATCTGGAAGATCCCCTGGAGGAGGGCATGACAACCTACTCTGGTATTCTTGCCTGGAGAATCCCATGGAGAGAGAAGCCTGGTCACAAAGAGTCAGCTAGGACTAAAGTGACTTAGCATACATGCATGCATACACACACACACACACACACAAATATATGTACGTATAACAAATTCACTTTGTTATACAGAAAAGCGGCATCATAAATCAGTTGTACTCCAATAAAGATTTTTTAAAAATATTATATAAGATACAAGAATAAAGTGTAGTAATTCACAGTTTTTAGAGGCTATATTCCATGTACNCTAAAGTGACTTAGCATACATGCATGCATACACACACACACACACACACACACACAAATATATGTACGTATAACAAATTCACTTTGTTATACAGAAAAGCAGCATCATAAATCAGTTGTACTCCAATAAAGATTTTTAAAAAATATTATATAAGATACAAGAATAAAGTGTAGTAATTCACAGTTTTTAGAGGCTATATTCCATGTACAGCTGTTATACAATATTGGGTATATTGGCTAATTGTCTATGATTGTGGTTTCAGTCTGTCTGCCCTCTGATGCCTTCTTTCAGTGCCTACCGTGTTACCTGGGTTTCTTTTACCTTGGACGTGGGGTATCTCTTTACGGCTGCTCAAGCAAAGCACAGCCACTGCTCCTTGTGGTTTCAGACAGACTGAAACCACAATCACAGACAACTAGCCGATCTGATCACACAGACCACAGCCTTGTCTAACTCAATGAAACTAAGCCATGCCCTGTGAGGCCACCCAAGATGATCGGGTCATGGTGGAGATGTCTGAAAGAATGTGGTCCACTGGAGAAGGGAATGGCAAACCACTTCAGTATTCTTGCCTGAGAACCCCATGAACAGTATGAAAAGGCGAAATGATAGGATACTGAAAGATGAACTGCCCAGGTCAATAGGTGCCCAATATGCTACTGGATATCATTAGAGAAATAACTCCAAAAAGAATGAAGGGATGGAACCAAAGCAAAAATAATACCCAGGTATGGATGTGACTGGTGATAGAAACAAGATTCAATGCTGNATGAACTGCCCAGGTCAGTAGGTGCCCAATATGCTACTGGATATCATTAGAGAAATAACTCCAAAAAGAATGAAGGGATGGAACCAAAGCAAAAATAATACCCAGGTATGGATGTGACTGGTGATAGAAACAAGATTCAATGCTGTAAAGAGCAATATTGTATAGGAACCTGGAATGTCAGGTCCATGAATCAAGGCAAATTGGAAGTGGTCAAATAGGAGATGGCAAGTGTGAACATCCACATTCTAGGAATCAGCAAACTAGGATGGACTGGAATGGGTGAATTTAACTCAGGTGACCATTATATCTACTACTGTGGGCAGGAATCCCTTAGAAGAAATGGAGTAGCCATCAAGGTCAACAAAAGAGTCTGAAATGCAGTGCTTGGATGCAATCTCAAAAGCGACAGAATGATCTCTGTTCGTCTCCAAGGTAAACCATTCAATATCACAGTAATTCAAGCCTATGCCCCTACCAGTAAGGCTGAAGAAGCTGAAGCCGAACGGTTCTATGAAGACCTACAAGACCTTNTGCTTGGATGCAATCTCAAAAGCGACAGAATGATCTCTGTTCGTCTCCAAGGTAAACCATTCAATATCACAGTAATTCAAGCCTATGCCCCTACCAGTAAGGCTGAAGAAGCTGAAGCCGAACGGTTCTATGAAGACCTACAAGACCTTTTAGAACTAACACCCATAAAATATGTCGTTTTCATTATAGGGGACTGGGATGCAAAAGTAGGAAGTCAAGAAACACCTGGTGTAACAGGCAAATTTGGCCTTGGAGTATGGAATGAAGCAGGGCAAAGGCTAATAGAGTTTGCCAAGAGAACACACTGGTCATAGCAAACACCCTCTTNCTGGCCAAGTTCCTCACACGGCTTACTGACGTTTCACACCAGAGTTACTGACTCTGAGTTGCGTTCTTCCACCTTGGTGCCCAAGCTCTCTCTTAATGAAGGGGCAGATGACATTTAGAAGATTTTAAAACTGTTTTAAATTGCAACAGCAGTGAATCTTAAAATACCAACACGAGTCACCAAATCCCAGGGCAGACCAGTTCAGAGACATGTAACCGCAGGACGCCTCACCAGACACTGGCCGAGATCCGCAGCCTTTGGGTGTTTCTGGTCTCAGCTGCTGGTGGCGCCCTCACGTGGCAACAGCGTTAAACACATGATCCCGTGGCATTAAAACACAAGGGGGCGAAGCAGGGACCCGAATTTCAAACGTGGCACCTTAACTACTGCTTTCCAGCTCTGGAGTTCTCCTGTTCTCAGTTAATCGTTTGGTTTAGTTTTTATTGGTGGGAGTTACATTACTTCAGATTTTGCTCACAGAGATTTTTTTATGGTTTTATTTCTAAGTCAAACAATTAGAATGCACAAAAGATGCAAGCATACTACGGGCTTTGTGTCAGGCAGGGGCCCAGCTGTAGGGCAAGTGGGACTACCCTGCCCTCAGAGGGCTGACCAAGGGATGAGGCCATCTCAATACTAGGAGAAAGTGCTAAGACAAGGGAAGAATAGGGGCTCCAGGAGAACAAGGGCCAGAGAACCCTGACTCTGTGCAAGGAAGGGGATATTCAGGGAAGACTTCTTGAAAGCAGTGACAATAAACTGTAACCAAAAGGATGGATGATTAAGAGTTGGCCAGGAGATAAGGCAGAGGGATGGCATATAGGAAGGCTGAGGAGTAAGCCAGAGCCTGACATCGTAGGAAGCTTGAGCAGTGCTGGGGTGGGTACAGCATGCCAGGCGGGGGAGGCAAAGAGGTCAGGGCCAGTTCACCTGGAGATGATCTCATGTGCCAAGGACACACAATGTTCTTCTCTCTTCCCTCTTATTTTACCAGAAAACCAGGTAACGGTGAAGTAGGGCTCAGGTTTAAAATCAGGACATATAGCAAAGCTACCAACAATCTAAATAATCCTTAAAAATTACTGACTCCCTAATACCTAAGCCTTTGAGAATTCCAACAGTTAATCTAGCAGTGGCTTCCCTTTCTCTGTAACAGTGGGAGGGAGGCAGGTTGATGGAGGTCAGGAGAATGACAGGAGGTAAGGAAAATTAAAGTTTCCTCTTTCCTCTGTGTTGTTTTCGCCAAGTTTGAGGTTGAAGTGGCCACAGTTGAATGATCCCCTGATGCTATAGCATCATGAGATGCAAACCTCTAAAAGTTAGACAGGGTTCAGGCTACTCCAACTAGATGGAGGTGCCACTTTCAGACAGCATTGACCATGTTTGGGACCCCTGGATGCCTGGACCTCTACTTTCCCACTAGCTTCATCGGCAGTGACGCTGAGGACTGGCTTACCTCCACCACAGGCCTGGATGAAGAAGAGCTTGGGCTTCCCTCCCAAGCTGGGGCAGCCAGTACCATTGAAAGTGTTCACAATTCTCTCGATGGACACAGGACATCCATCTGTGCCATAAACAGCCCCTGGGAACTGGCGGTGGCTGGCCTAGAAGACCAAGAACTCTGGTGACAAACCCAAGAAGTTACGGTAGGAATCCAACGGCCTGTTTGTGCAGAGACTCTGTGGGGACCAAGCATTTAGAAGGTTCCACCAGGGGCACAAGGCTGAGTGAAACACAGCAGGTTGGTCCTGGGCAGCTTCAATTCCAAGGGTCTCAAACTCACATGCCTATAAGCACCAGACAGCCTAACTCAAGAACACTGGCCAGCTTCCTCTAGACTGGTTGTTCTCAAAGTGTGGCCCCTGGACCAGCAGCATCAGCATCACCTGGAAACTTACAAGACATGCAAATTCCCACCCAGACTTCCCAAATCAGAAACCTGGGTAGTGGGGACCAGAAATCTAGCCCTTCAGGTACCTCTTTTACAGCTAACCTGAGAACGACTAAGCTAGAACATTTCCTCTTAAACTTTGTGTTTACAAGGGTCTTGTTAAGGTACAGGCCCTGAATGAGAACCTACATTCTCCTGAGCTGCCAGGCGATGCCCATGCTGCTGTCCAGGGGCCACACTGTGAATGAAAGCACCAAAGGGGTGGCCCCAGCCCAGCCACAGGCCAAAATTTTGCTCTTTGAGTATAAGGGCCTGATGGGTCAGACCTTTGTGGTTTTTCAGGACAAGCTGAAAATCGTGACTTCCGTGCTACAGTTGCCAGTTTTGAAAACACTGTNGGTTGCCATTTCCTTCTCTAATGCATGAAAGTGAAAAGTGAAAGTGAAGTCTCTCAGTCATGTCTGACTCTGAGCGACCCCATGGACTGCAGCCTACCAAGCTCCTCCATCCATGGGATTTTCCAGGCAAGAGTACTGGAGTGGGGTGCCATTGCCTTCTCCAGGAGAAGCTCTATACAGTCAGCAAAAATAAGACCGGGAGCTGACTGTGGCTCATATTATGAACCACAGATTTTGGTTGTTGTCAAATAACCTTATTGTCAAATTCAGATTTAAATTGAAGAAAGTAGGGAAACCACTAGACCATTCAGGTATGACTTAAATCAAATCCCTTACAATTATATAGTGGAAGTGAAAATAGATTTAAGGGACTAGATCTGATAGACAGAGTGACTGATGAACTGTGGATGGAGATATGTAACATTGTACAGGAGGCAGGAATCAATACTATCTCTAAGAAAAAGAAATGCAAAAAAGCAAAATAGCTGTCTGAGGAGGCCTTGCAAATAGCTGTGAAAAGAAGAGATGCAAAAAGAAAAGANATGAACTGTGGATGGAGATATGTAACATTGTACAGGAGGCAGGAATCAATACTATCTCTAAGAAAAAGAAATGCAAAAAAGCAAAATAGCTGTCTGAGGAGGCCTTGCAAATAGCTGTGAAAAGAAGAGATGCAAAAAGAAAAGAAGAAAAGGAAAGCTATACCCATTTGAATGCAGAGTTCCAAAGAATAGCAAGGAGGGATAAGAAAGCCTTCCTCAGCGATCAGTGCAAAGGAATAAAGGAAAAGAATAGGATGGGAAAGACTAGAGATCTCTTCAAGAAAATCAGAGATACCAAGGGAACATCTCATGCAAAGATGGGCTCAATGAAGGACAGAAATGGTATGGACTTAACAGAAGCAGAGGATATTAAGAAGAGGTGGCAAGAATACACAGAACTGTACAAAAAAGATCTGCACAACCCAGATGATCTCGATGGTACGATCACTCACCTATAGCCAGATATCCTGGAATGGGAAGTCAAGTGGGCCTTAGGAAGCATCACTATGAAAAAAGCTAGTGGAGATGATGGAATTCCAGTTGAGCTATTTCAAATCCTAAAAGATGAGCCTGGGAAAGTGCTGCACTCAATATGTCAGAAAATTTGGAAAACTCAGTAGTGGCCACAAGACTGGAAAAAGTCAGTTTTCATTCCAATCCCAAAGAAAGGCAATGCCAAGAATGTTCAAACTACTGCACAATGGCATTCATCTCACACACTAGTAAAGTAATGGTCAAAATTCTCCAAGCCAGACTTCAGCAATACGTGAACTGTGTACTTCCAGATGTTCAATCTGGCTTTAGAAAAGGCAGAGGAACCAGAGATCAAATTGCCAACATATGCTGGATCTTTGAAAAAGCAAGAGAATTCCAGAAAAAACATCTATTTCTTCTTTATTGACTATGCCAAAGCCTTTGACTGTGTGGATCACAATAAACTGTGGAAATTTCTGAAAGAGATGGGAATACCAGACCACCTGACCTGCCTCTTCAGAAACTTGTATACAGGTCAGGAAGCAACATTTAGAACTGTACATGGAACAACAGACTGGTACATCAAAGGAGTACATCAAAGTTGCTTATTTAACAGGGTGTCATCCTGCTTATTTAACTTATATACAGAGTACATCATGAGAAACGCAAGCTGAAATCAAGATTGCTGGGAGAAATATCAATAACCTCAGATATGCAGATGATAACCACCCTTATGGCAGAAAGTGAAGAGGAACTAAAAAGCCTCTCGATGAAAGTGAAAGAGGAGAGTGAGAAAGTTGGCTTAAAGCTCAACATTCAGAAAACGAAGATCATGACATCCAGTCCCATCACTTCATGGCAAGTAGATGGGGAAACAGTGGAAACAGTGTCAGACTTTATATTTTTGGCCTCCAAAATCACTGCAGATGGTGACTGCAGTGATGAAATTAAAAGATGCTTACTCCTTGGAAGAAAAGCCATGACCAACCTGAAAGTGAAAGTGAAGTCACTCAGTCGTGTCTGACTCTTTGCGACCCCATGGACTGGAGCCTACCAGGCTCTCAGTCCATGGAATGTTCTAGGCAAGAGTACTGGAGTGGGTTGTCATTTTTCTTCTCCAGGGGATCTTCCCAACTCAGCGATCGAACCTGGGTCTCCTGCACTGCAGGCAGATGCTTTACTGTCTGAGCCACCAGGGAAGCGCTAGACAGCATATGACTAACCTAGACAGCACATTAAAAAGCGGAGACGTTACTCTGCCAACAAAGGTCTGTCTAGTCAAAGCTGTGGTTTTTCCAGTAGTCAGGAATGGATGTTAGAGTTGGACTATAAAGAAAGCTGAGTGCCGAAGAATTGAAGCTTTTGAACTGTGGTGTTGAAGAAGACTCCTGAGTGTCCCTTGGACTGCAAGGAGATACAGCCAGTCCCTCGTAATAGTCCTGAATATTCATTGGAAAGACTGATGTTGAAGCTGAAATTCCAATACTTTGGCTACCTGATGGGAAGAACTGACTCGTTGGAAAAGACCCTGATGTTGGGAAAAGCTGACAGCAGGAGGACAAGGGGGCAACAGAGGATGTGATGGATGGATCCTATCACTGACTCAATGGACATGGGTCTGAGTAAACTCCATGTGTTGACCATTGACAGGGAGGCCTGGCATGCTGAGTACATCAGGTTGCTAAGATTCGGACACAACTGAGCAACTGAACTGAACTGGACTCAGTATTCTTTCCTGGGACATCCCATGGACTCCCATGGGGAACCTGTGGGACTACAGTCCACAGGTCACAAAAATTTGGACAGGACTTAGCAAGTTAACAACAACAATTATAAATCAAGATAACTCTAAATGGGTTTGAAAGCTTGATTTTCTCCAAAATAATGCAAATAAAGTTTACTTTGTTTTCACATTTATTTGGGCAACATTCCACTTAGGTTTCTGTAATATAATCATAAGGGCCACAAAATAAAGGTATATTTAGTCTCAGTATCTTTATGGATGTGATAATAAGCTACTATTACTGTTGCAGATCTTAATCTGTACACAGTGTTTGTGTGTTTTGAACACCACTGAGTAGCCTTTTATACTATACAGATTCAACAAGATTTGATTGATATCATCTTTTCTATTTATAGCAGGGTTCCATTTCAAGTAAGCTCCCCTTACTTGTAAATAACTGGTCACAGTGGTACAAAGCCCTAAAAGGCAAAGGTTTAGTTTTGTTTTTAGTTTAGTGAGTCTGCAAATATTTTCTTCAGTAAAATCAGTGTGGAAGTACCTCCAAGAGCACTGCTCCCCACCATTTCTATAGCCACATATATTGACAAGAGCACTGCAGTTCTACCCATGTCAGATAAAGCTGGTATTTTTCTTATAAGCTTGTAATTTATGCTACAGATCATTATCAATTGTGGTATTTAAAGGGGGCTTCCAATGCATTGTATCCAAAATTCTTTACATTCTACCTATAATTCGATATGCATTCTTTACAATTGGGTGGTTTTGTTCAGTCACTCAGTTGCGTCTGACTCTTTATGACCCCATGGACTACAGCATATCAAGCTTCCCTGTATTTCACCATCTCCCAGAGCTTGCACAAACTCATGTACATTGAGTCAGTCATGCCATCCAACCATCTCATCCTTTGGCATCCCCTTCTTCTGCTGTCTTCAGTCTTTCCCAGCATCGGGGTCTTTTCAAGTGAGTCAGTTCTTTGCATCAGGTGGCCAAAGTATTGGAGCTTTGGCTTCTGCATCTGTCCTTCCAATGAATATTCAGGCTTGATTTCCATTAGTATTAACTAGTTTGATCTCCTTGCAGTCCAAGGGACTCTCAAGAATCTTCTCCAACACCACAGTTCAAAAGCATCAATTCTTCAGCATTCAGCTTTCTTTATGGTCCAACTTTCACATCCATACAGAACTACTGGAAAAACCATAGCGTTGACTAGATGGACTTTTGCTGGCAAAATACTGTCTCTGCTTTTTACTCTGCTGTCTAGGTTTGCCATAGCTTTTCTCCCAAGGAGCAAGTGTCTTTTATTTTCATGGCTGCAGTCACCATCTGCAGTGATTTTGGAGCCCCCAAAAACAGTCTATCATATTTCCATTGTTTTCCCCGTCTATTTGCCATGAAGTGATGGGACTGGATACCATGATCTTAGTTTTTCAAATGTTGAGTTTTAAGCCAGCTTTTCACTCTCCTCTTTCACTTTCATCAAGAGGCTCTTTAGTTCCTTTTTGGTTTCTGCCCTAAGAGTGGTGTCATCTGTATATCTGGGGTTGTTTATATTTCTCCCTGAAATCTTGATTTCATCTTGTGCTTCATCCAGGCCTGCTTTTCATATGATGTACTCTCCATATAAGTTAATTAAGCAGGGTGACAATATACAGCCTTGATGTACTCTTCCCCAATTTGGAACCAGTCCATTATTCTATGTTCAGTTCCAACTGTTTCTTCTTGACCTGCATACAGGTTCCTCAGGAGCCAGGTAACATGGTTTCATATTCCCATCTCTAAGAATTGTCCACAGTTTGTTGTGATCCACACAGTCTGAAGATTTAGTGTATTTAAAGAAGCAGAAATAGATGTTTCTCTGGAATTCTTTTGCTTTCTTATGATCCAAAAAATGTTGGTAATATGGTTTCTGATTCCTCTGTCTTTCCTAAATCCAGTTGAGCATCTGAGATGCTTATGATTTGCCATAATGAGTCTGTCTGTAATGCGGGAGTCCTGGGTTTGATCCCTGAGTCAAGAAGATCCCCTGGAGAAGAGGGTAGCAACCCAATCCAGTGTTCTTGCTTGGAGAATCCCATGGACAGAAGAGCCTATAGTCCATGGGATCACAAAAAGTCAGACATGCCTGAGCGACTAATGCTTCTTCTTAATTTCCAAAATACTCTCATTCTCTCTGGGAGGCAATTTTATTTTTAATTATGATGTCCTATTTCATTTTCCTCTGAATTTGACATACATGGCACAAATTGCCTGCAGTCTTTACTAAATAATTGTCATTCCACACTGATTTTAATACTGCATTTTTTCCCACAAAGTAAATATAAATAGCACTTCAAGACGTCCTCACTGTGAATGAGACTGAAGTTATGTTAATATCCAGAACTATCTCCACCCTTTTGCTATAATAAATTATGTATGTGTGGAGAATTTCCTCCACATTCTTCTGAGGTTGTTTAAGGATGTGCACAGTTGCTGTCTATCTGATGTCCTTACTCAGTATCTATGGACTACTAGAGGGGTAGACCTAATTTTGTATTCTATTCAGTTCAGTTCAGTTCAGTCGCTCAATCGTGTCCGACTCTTTGCGACCCTGTGAATCACAGCATGCCAGGCCCCCCTGTCCATCACCAACTCCCGGAGTTCACTCAAACTCACGTCCATCGAATTGGTGATGCCATCCAGCCATCTCATCCTCTGTCGTCCCCTTCTCCTCCTGCTCCCAATCCCTCCCAGCATCAGGGTCTTTTCCATTGAGTCAACTCTTCACATGAGGTGGTCAAAGCACTGAAGTTTCAGAGCTCATGTACACCCGTGGCGGATTTATGTCAATGTATGCCAAAACAAATACAGTATTGTAAAGTAAAATAAAATAATTTTTTTTTTTTNCTTTTCCATTGAGTCAACTCTTCACATGAGGTGGTCAAAGTACTGAAGTTTCAGAGCTCATGTACACCCGTGGCGGATTTATGTCAATGTATGCCAAAACGAATACAGTATTGTAAAGTAAAATAAAATAAAATTTTTTTTTAAAAAATCAGTCCTTCCAATGAACACCCAGGACTGATCTTTAGAATGGACTGGTTGGATCTTCTTGTAGTCCAAGGGATTCTCAAGAGTCTTCTCCAACACCACAGTTCAAAAGCATCAATTCTTCAGTGCTCAGCTTTCTTCACAGTCCAACTCTCACATCCATACATGACCACAGGAAAAACCATAGCCTTGACTAGATGGACCTTTGTTGGCAAAGTAATATCTCTGCTTTTCAATATGCTATCTAGGTTGGTTATAACTTTCCATCCAAAGAGTAAGCATCTTTTAATTTCATAGCTGCAATCACCATCTACAGTGATTTTGGAGCCCCCCAAAATGTTACCTGTATGATATTCACCTTAAATTGTTTAAGATTTTCACTTTTACTCAAAATTCTATTTAAACAAAGGGTATTTGGCAACAAGTTACTTATTATTCAAAACATGCTTTGCTCATTGATGCTATATATTCAGTTATACCTTTTCTCAGATATAAAATAAAACATATTTGTCTTTTAAGGCTATACATACTCTATCTGTTGTTTTCATTTAATCTGTAGAAAATGTAATTCCCAAGCTCTTATTTTTATATATCCTGAGTTCTTTAATTCAAGTTTCACAATTAAGGGATTAGTCCCTGTTAATATCTTTTTGTCTGTATGCCTGTACATCTGTCTCTCCGTGTCTCTTTGTTTCCAGTTCTCTCTTTCTCTCTTTCATGCACACCACATACACACACACACACACACACACACACACACACACATTCATGAAACACATTGTTACTCTTATTTGCCTCGGTCACTAAAATGCCAAGAGAAAATTCAGAGCCATGCTAACACCATAACTTTTCCTGTTGCATCCTCAGCATTCCAGATCTAGAAATCCATTGCAACCCATTGCAGAGTGGGGTCTTTGCTAGGTGTGTGTTTTCAAACTAACCACATGGTAAACATCTGCTGACCCGAGGAGGCAAAGGTGTTTCTACAAAGAGAGTTCTCATCTTCTGTGCTGTATGATAACCATGTGTGTCTCTCAATGGAGAAGACTGTCTGGACCCAAGTGATACAACTTTTTGGTGGTATTATGTTTTCAACTCACACATGGTCTGCCATTTTCTCCAAACCCTTTCCATAGCTCTGAGTTTCTGGAATGGATTCTGACATCAGCATTTTTCTCTAGTTTTAATGAGATAAAACTCTGCTGGATCAGACTCATTTGATCTTAGTCATAATTTCTTTCTCAGATATATCTTTATCCATTTCTGTAAAAAAGCTTAGAAAAGAACATCTCATGCAGGTAAGGACTATATTGATTTTGTTATCTCAAGAAAAGAACATAGTTCCAGGAGTGTTATTAATCTGTTTATGTATTTTCTCTCTCAAGCTTACTCTCCTAAACCTTAGCAACAGGGATCACGTCTTTTACAATAATCACTGCATTCCTTGTTCTCAGTGCAGTGCATGGGACACGGGGAGTACACAGTAATGCAGGGTTAACAAACATTTGTCTGATTGGTGGGTTCCTAGGCAGGCTTCAGGTTGTCAGCTCTCCAACCCTCCTCTTCATTATGAATTCCCATGAATATAGGGTAAACAGTGATGACTAAAGTCACAAAAGCAGAACTTTAAATAATTTTGAAGCTGGCTTATAGGTATAATAAAATAATGTAAAATGTGTTCCATTTGGAACACATTTTGTTCCACATCAGTCAGTTTGAGAAAGGCATCAAGGGAGAAATCTGGGGAAGTTTTTAAGCTTTTTATATTACTGTCTTTTCAGGGAACTCTCATGTTCTGCCATTGAATCTAGCTATTTCTATTTTTATTTCTATGTGTTAGATCTGAAAGACAGAGTGCCTGAGGAACTATGGGCAAAGGTCTGTAACATTGTACAGGAGGTGGTGGCCAAAAGCATGCTCAAGAAAAAGAAATGCAAAAAGCAAAATGATTGTCTGAGGAGGCCTTACAAATTGCTGAGAAAAGAAGAGAAGTGAAAGGCAAAGAAAAAAGGGAACAACAAACCAAATTGAATGCAGAGTTCCAGAGAACAGCAAGGAGCAATAAGAAAGCCTTTTTAGTGACCAATGCAAAGAAATACAGGAAAACAATAGAATGGGAAAGTGTAGAGATCTCTTCAAGAACATTAGAGATACAAAGGGAATATTTCATGCAAAAATGGGTACAATAAAGGACAGAAACAGTAAGGACCTAACAGAAGCAGGTGAGATTAAGAAGAGGTAGCAAGAATACACAGAACAACTATACAAAAAAGGTCTTAATGTCCCAGAAAATCACAATGGTGTAGTCACTCACCTTGAGCCAGACATCCTGGAGTGTGAAGTGGGCATTATCATATGTGAAACAGATCACCAGTCCAGGTCGGATGCATGAGACAGGGTGCTCAGGGCTGGTGCACTGGGATGGCCCTGAGGGATGAGATGGGGAGGGAGGTGAGAGGTGGGTTCAGGATGGGGAACACATGTACACCCGTGGCTGATTCATGGCAAAAACCACTACAATATTGCAAAATAATTAGCCTCCAATTAAAATAAATAAATAAATAAATTTTAAAAAAGGAAGCATTGGTTGTTGATTGTTTAGTCACTAAATTGTGTCTGACTCTCGTGACCCCATGGACTGTAGCCTGCCAGATTCCTTGGAATTCTCCAGACAGGAATACTGGAGTGGGTTGCCATTTCCTTCTCCAATTAGGAAGCATAACGACAAGCAAAACTAATGGAGGTGATGGAATTCCAGCTGAGCTATTTCAAATCCTGAAAGATGATGTTGTTAAAGTGCTGCACTCAATATGTCAGCAAATTTAGAAAACTCAGCAGTGACCATAAGACAGGAAAATTTCAGTTTTCATTCCAACCAAAGAGAAGGGCAATACATGTCAAAAAATGTTTAAGCTACAACACAATTGTGTTCATTTCATATGCAAGCAAAATAATGCTCAAAATCCTTTAAGCTAGGCCTCAACTGTATATGAACTGAGAACTTCCAGATTTTCAAGCTGGATTTAGAAAAGAAAGAAGAACCAGAGGACAAATTGCCAACATCCATTGGATCATAGATAAAGCAAAAGAATTGCAGAAAAACATCTACTTCTCCTTCACTGACTATGCTAAACCCTTTAACTGTGTGGATCACAACAAATTGTGGAAAATTCTTAAAGAGATGGGGATACAAAACCACATTACTTGTCTCTGGAGAAATCTGTATACAGGTCATGAAGCAACAGTTGGAACTGGCCACGGAACAAAGGACTGATTCAAAATTGAGAAAGCAGTACATCAAGGCTGTATATTGTCACCCTGTTTACTTACTTTCTGTGCAGAGTACACCATGCACAATGTTGGGCTGGATGAAGCTCAAGTTGGAATCTAGATTGCAGGGAGAAATACCAATAACCTCAGTTACACAGATGACACTACCCTAATGGCAGAAAGTGAAGAGGAGCTAAAAGGCCTCTTGATGAAGGTGAAAAAAAAAAAAAGAGTGAAAAAGCTGGCTTAAAATTCAACTTTCAAAAACCAAGGTCATGGCATCTAGTCCTATCACTTTATGCATGGTAAATAGACAGGAAAAAATAGAAACAGAGACAGACATTATTTTTGGGCTTCAGATCACTGCAGACAGTGACTGCAGCTGTTAAATTAAAAGAAACTTGCTCCTTGGAAGAAAAGCTATGACAAAACTAGTTAGCATATTAAAAAGCAGAAACGTCACTTTGCTGACAAAGGTCCACCTAGTCAAACCTAGAGTTTTTCCAGTAGTCACATACAGAGGGAGATTTGGACCATAAAGAAGGCTGAGTGCCATACAATTGATGCTTTTGAATGGTGGTGTTGACGAAGACTCTTGAGAGTCCCTTGAATAGTGAGGAGCTCAAACCAGTCAATCCTAAAAGAAATCAACCCTGACTATTCACTGGAAGGACTAACGCTTAAGTTGAATCTCCGATACTTATAGCTACCTGATATGAAGAGCCAACTCATTGGAAAATACCTTATGCTGGGAAAGTTGAGGGCAGGATGAGAAGGGGGCCCAGAAGCTGAGATGATTGGATGGCATCATTGACTCAATGAACATGAGATGGAGATAGTAAAGGACAGGATAGTGCAGGCCATGAGATTGCAAAGAGTCAGATAAGTCTGAGCTTCTGAACAACAACAACAAAAACCATATATATATATATAGCACAGTGATTCCATTGGGTATTGACTTTGTTAAATGATACATTAGTGTTTTTCTTACTTATAAATGTTAAGAGTAGGGTAGATTCAGTTTTCAAAACCGTTCAGTTCAGTTTAGTCACTCAGTTTTGTCTGACCCTTTTTGACCCTATGGACTGCAGCATGCCAGGGTTCCCTGTCCATCACCAACTTCCAGAGCTTGCTCAAACTCATGTCCATTGAGTTGGTGATGCCATCCAGNGTGAACTTCGGGAGTTGGTGGTGGACAGGGAGGCCTGGTGTGCTGCGATTCATGGGATTGCAAAGAATCGGACACAACTGAGCAACTGAACTGAACTGAGCTGTCGTTACTTTGCCTAGAAAGTATCATCACCATCACCAATTTACCTGGATAAATTATGACTCTTATAAAAGTACTCAAATGCCTCCTAATCAATGATTCCTTCACTTACCTCTGGCACCATCTGATAAAATAATTAATTCCTTACCCTCTAGCATCTAAATACTTTCTATAACTGTATTACATGTGCACCATTTTCTTGTCACCAAGATAGATAACTGTATATTATTCAGTTTATCTGTACTACCCAGTTTACTGTCAGCCTAAATATTGCTGAGCTAAAAACCAGTGTGTCATAAGGGATTATCTAGTTCTTTAATGGTGAGTTTAAAAGCAAAAATCTTTAAATTCCCAAGAGAGAGGTAGCACTGTACCAGCTCTCCTAAAGCATCTGTCTTAGGCAGCTGTGTCTGCCTAAGTGACCCTCTCCCTTCTACCCCACAAGGCTCCAGGGGAGTGAGAGGGAAAGCAGCTGACTGGGGCCCTTGCTGCACACTGTTTTACTCTCAGTCATGGGTCATCTAAACAATCTTTCCCTGTAATGTGTGGTGTCTCATAGAGTTTCACAATCTGACATTAGAATCTACTCCTTACTTTGTCAATTAGATCATTTGTGAAAGTTACAAAAATGGCTCACCTGGGAATTTACCTAGGATATCATAGGGCCACACTTGACTTGCAGTTGATATCCTAAAGCTCAGTCTGTGGTTCATTTGCCATTCTAGCTAATAACAAACTACCACCTTCTGACTCCATTGAAAATGTTTTGTTGATCTTCATCATAGTACATTCTAAATTTATGTAGCCAGTGCCTTTTTTCTCTTTCTAATAAAGACTATCCTGAACCTACCTTGTCACTCATGCTGTACATCCCAGATCCCAGGTGCAGAAACTATTTTTAACCAAATAGGCTAGCGGTGTTTTATCAACACGATGCCACAAAGGCTACAACACAATGAGACTGAACAGACCAGATCCGATGGAGGACAATGTACATTAATGGTCACCATTTTTCTTGTCACGTTTATCTCTGTGTTTGTTTCAGAAGCACCTGGTATTTGGCAGAGAGGCTTTGCAGCTGCACTTTGAGAGATATCCAGTGGTCAATCACCCCAACTGACTCTGACTCGACCACAGGAACACAAAGTCACAGATGAGACCAGGTGTCCCAGAGTTTCCTTTACTTCATTGCAACACTAAGATCTTCACCCCAAGACAGGATATATACTCTGTTAGGCACAATAGTGTCATGTGCAAGGGGGCCTGAGGGATTGTGTATGCGCCAGCTGTTCCTGGAACTCTCCACCTTTTCCCTCATTTTCTGATAATTCCCCAACAATCCTCTCTCAAGGGAGATGATGCCTTTAGAGCATGAGCTCCCCTACTCCATTCTCTGGCCACTGAATAAAAGCTTGTCTTGTTTGGACTTAGCCCAGTTTCATGACTGGTAGTGTGAATCCAAGTGCCAAAGAGCTTCCTGACCTATCAGAGGGGCTTTGATTTAGCCAGGAACCGAGTCAGTAGTGTCTCATGTCTAATCTGGTAACACTTTTCCAAAATTTTGGAAAAAGTTTTGGAGGTGATACTAAAAATTTATTTATTTTATCTTTGCCTTTTATTTTTAGAGGATAGATTGTTTCATTTATCAATTTAGGTGATTTCTTATCTTACAGCTAAGAACAATTGCCAGTGTTTTGTAATCTCATTAAATTTGGGGAACAACCATCATGCTTCAATTATGACTTTAATTATAATTTTTTTCAGGCAAGGTTTATTGGATCTCATGCTATAGCACCAAGGAGCAAAAGCAATGAGATATTACTCAGCCATACAAGGAATGAAATAATGGCATTTGCAGCAACATGAATGGACCTAGAGATTACTATACTAAGTAAAGTAAGTCAGCAGAAAGATAAATCATGTTATATCACATATATGTAGAATCAAAAAATGATAATACACATTAACTTATGCATAAAACAGATATACACTCACAGATATAGAAAATAAATTTAAAGTTACCAAAGGGGAGAAGGGATAAATTAGGAATTTAGGATTAAAACACACACATTACTATATAAAAAATAGACAAACTCAAGGACCTACTGGGAATTAAATCCAATACCTTGCAATAATTCATAATGAAAAAATATATATATATTGTGTATGTATACGTGGGCTTCCCTGGTGGCTCAGACAATAAAGAATCTGCCTGCAATGCAGGAGATTCAGGTTCAGTGCATGGGTGGGGAAGATCTCCTGGAGAAGGTCACGCAATCCATTCCAGAATTCTTGCCTTGGAGAATCCCCATGGACCGAGGAGTGTGGTGGGCTATAGTACATGAGGTCACAAAGAGTTGGACACAACTGATTGACTAAGCACATATGTATATGTATATATACACATATACAAATCATTTTGATGTAAACTTGAGCTATTATAAACTATGTATAAATTTTATTTTTTTAAAAAACTGAAAAAAGTCATCTGTATATACACAAAGTCATTAATCAATATTAGACTCAAAATGGGATATGTTAATAACAAGTGACTGAGTGTGAGTCACAGAATTCGGTGGTGTGATTAATCTAAATATGATTTATTCATTCTAACACAGTCACAGGAACTTCCCTGAGGCTCGTACTGTTCAGGTACAGAGGAGCAGAAGAGCTGGTGGGCTACAATCCATGGGGTCACAAACAGTCAGACAACTGAGCAACTAAGCACACACAGCACAATACAGTTGCAAGGACACAAACATTTCTCTCATTTACTCACACCGTTCCTTCCATCTTAGATCTTTGATTGATGTTACCTTTGTTAAACTTGCCGAGAGCAAATTGTGAGTGATGCTGGTAATGATGATGGTAATAAGGAAGCAAAGGAAGACACGAAGGATGAAGAGCAGCTTCACAGAACCCTTTGCCATTTACAAAGTGGTTTCACATACAGCTTGCACTTACTCTCACAGCAACTTGAGAGGTGATGTTGTACTTCTCACTTCCTAACTCAGACGACATCATTTCAGAAAGTTTGTGACCCCTTTCAGGGTACAAAGTTCTAGAAGCAGGATTGAATAAAAAAATATAAGTTTTTCTCTCCAAACTCCATGGCTCTTGTTACTTCAGAGTTAATCAATAAATGACTGTTTGATGCCATTCAAATGCACTTACTTGCAGCCCTCATGACACTTCACCACTAAATATTTCAACATTTCTTAAAAATGAATGTGTTCTGCTACATAACAAAATTACATCCATCACTTCAGGAAAAATAACAATATGTAATTTAATATAATATCTAACCCTTAGTTCAAGCTAAAATTTCTCTAATTGCTCAAGTAATATTCTTTCTTGCTTTATTTTCTAAAATCTTAGATCCAAGAAGAAGCACGTGTTGCCTAAAGTTGTTACCTTTCTTTAGTCCACATCATTCAGCATAGGTTGTGCTTGGTTTTCCTGACATTGTCATTTTTTAAAAGAGTATAGTCCAGCTGCTCCATTATATAATCCTTAAATTAAGCTTTCCTTATTTTCTCTGATTTTAAATAAAACTTTTATTTGGTAATAGGAGAGTAAAGGTGAATCTCAGATGATGCCTTTTCCACCCAGGAAAATGAATTAAAAAAAAAAAAAAGGTTTTGTGTGTATGGCAAGAGGGGCAGCTGGAGGACAGAGAAACAAGTTGAATCTCATACAATAGGCTTTACAAATGACAGCCAAGGAAATGAGTCCAGGGCATAAGACACAGCCTCTACTTTACATCAACTCTGCAAAAAATAAAGATAGCATCTTTAATTTGTAGGAAAAAAGACTGAAGATTATTTAAATAGCCTAGGAAAAAAAGATAATTTGAAAGACAGCTGAATTAACCTATTTTATATATGTTTGACGGAGAAAGCAATGGCACCCCACTCCAGTACTCTTGCCTGGAAAATCCCATGGACGGAGTAGCCTGGAAGGCTGCGGTCCATGGGGGTCGCTGAGGGTCGGACACGACTGAGCGACTTCACTTTCACTTTTCACTTTCCTGCATTGGAGAAGGAAATGGCAGCCCACTCCAGTGTTCTTGCCTGGAGAATCCCAGGGATGGGGGAGCCTGGTGGGCTGCCGTCTATGGGTTCGCACAGAGTCGGACATGACTAAAGTGACTTAGCAGTTAGCAGTTATATGTTTGAAGATTAGCAGAAGAAATAAAACAAAATCAGTAAGACTATTGGGAGAAAGATCGAGGGCAGGAGGAGAAGGGGGTGTCAGAAGATGAGATGGTTGGATGGTATCATTGACTCAATGAACATGAGTTTGAGCAAACTCCAGGAGATAATGAAGACAGGAAAGCCTGGCAAGCCGTAGTCCATGGGGTCGCAGTCAGACACAATTTAGCAGCTCAACAACAACAAAGGATTGTTGCTCTTCATCTCTATGTATTTTTTAAACTAGTTTCATATATTGCTTTAGAAAAAATTTTTTAATTTGAAAAAAGATTCTGGGGAATTTTGAAAGACACAGAAGGATTATAATCCATTACTGATATCAACAGCTTTCTTAAATTCTTCATTTTAATTCTCTAAAATTGCATCATCTCTGGAAACTCTTTTCAGGACCTCTACCCACAGTTTTCCTGAAACTCAAGTGTCCAAATCATTTTCTCTAGTTGAATCTCTTTATTTTCCACCAATATTGTAAGTTGACTTGAACTGTTCTTTGGTGAATGACTTTCATATTTACTTTTCCTTTTTGATCTGTCCTGTTCTTTTCTGCCAATATTGAATCTTGAATTTCTACTGGTGAGAGATGTGGGGGTGTGGAGTAACAGGCAGTGAGGAGAAGCTAACTTCTACCAACTTCATTACCTCCAGGTCTCCCCTATCCTCTAGCCACTGAGAGGTGCCTCTGCTAAATCTGTACTATGGAGCACAGAGAACTGCTCTTGCCTAGATAATTTGGAAATGACAGTGTCTGAACTCTTTCATGTTCATGACTTTGCTGCTTGAAACATGCACTAACTGTAAACTATCACACACTCTGGAACAGAAGCAGCTCGGAAGACTCAACCTACACAGCAGAAAGTCAGAGAGGTCAGTAGAGGTTTTCTGTAGATGACACTCTTGAAGGTGAAACTCAAAGAATGTGCAGGGAAAGAATCCACCTGCCAAGAGGGAGATTCAGGTTTGATCCCTAAGTCAGGGAGACGCCCTGGAGAAGGCAATGGCAACCCATTCCAGTATTACTGCCTGGGAAATCCCATGGAGAGAGGAGCCTGGCGGGTTACAGTCCTTGGGATCTCAAAAAGTCGGACATGACTTAACATCTAAACAACAACAAGCAGTTAGTTAGGAATACAGACAGGAAAATTCATTTCAAAAAAAGAATTAGAAATCAACAGAGCATTTGACTAGACTATAGTGAGACAGGAAGGAAGGGGACAGGACACAACCATTCAGAAGAATGGGATACCACAAAAACTGGTTAAAACCTGCTGGGTCCAAGACGGCAGAAGATTCGACTTCCAGTAGACCTTGAGTCTCATGATATGCTTATTGTAATATGTTAGCATTATACCCACCAGCACCATGACTGTTCCAAGGTCAACCCCACAAGGCCAAAAACCGGGCAGTGCATCTTCTCCAAGATAATTAGCATATCCTTCCCACTTGTTAGCCTGTAAAATTACCCAGCCCATGAAAACTAACCACCCCTCACACCTCAGGACTGCTCTCATTTTGAGACCACTCAGAAGCGAGGAGGCCCTGGGGCCACCTCTTGCCTTCTGAGATGGCCCACACTGTATGGAATGTGTATTTCCCTGAATAAACCTACTTGCAGTTTACTATGGCTCTTGAATTCTTTCCTGCGTGAAGCAGGAAAGTGGTAAAGGAACCTTCACTTTGTGGCCCATCCTAGGACTCACCTGAGACCTGGGACAGGACCATTTCACACTCCATTTTTCCTGTAACAGTAGGAGCAAAAAGGACTGGGTGAAAGTAAAGAGGGTGGATGGGAGGGCACCAGAGATGTGAGTAGCCATTGGGTCATAAAGAGACTTATGCACTAGGTTAAAAGAACTTAATTTCTCATCTGAAGCCAAAGGAAATATTTGTCATCTTTTTGGTAAAATCATAAACTTGGCTGTTATCTACGTTAAACATATTTATACAATTGTCAAGGCAGTATAATAAAAATCCCATGTTAATTTACCCTTGAGTTACCTAACACAAGATTACAGATGAACAAATAATTTTTTTGTCTGGCTTCATATATTTCAATGAAACAGAAAAGCATACCATGCTTGTTATTGTTTTGGAAAAAACATCCCTTTTCTTGCCAATTTTCTCCAAAATACATGAATATGTTTGTTTGAAATATATTTTCCTATATGAATGCTGAAAATAAACACTTCAAATTAAATAGAAACTCTGAGGAACACCCCAAGTGTTTCTGACACAAACTCTTCTCTCTTTTTTGTTTTTAACAAATGAATGATACAGATATTTATTAGAGAATTATCTAGCTTACTTTTTTTTAATTTCTTTCTTTTTTTTTTTTTACTTTATTTTACTTTACAATACTCTATTGGCTTTGCCATACATCGACATGAATCCACCACAGGTGTATTTTCCAGCAATAATTTTGTCCTCAAAATCATGGCTACTCCATGTGATATTTTTTGGATACACTATCTTAGTTTGCAATTTTAATCATCATATCTTGTGGACATTGAGAAATATTATACTTTTGGGGAAATGTTTAGTTTTGCCTTACCTCAAGGGAAGAGACATTCTCACTTTAACAAGTAAACAAAGGGTCCTTAGATATGAAAAGAGAGCATAGATGCTGGTTATTAATGCTCTTCGATGTAAGTAGGAGCTCTTGTCTCTCTCTGATGCTTATATTTTTGTATCTGGTCTTCCAAGAGTCTAAATGTTCTAGTAGGGTTAATTACATTGGAAAGCACATTTGGTGTCTTAGAGTTCTCCACACGAATATGCCTAAGAATAGATTAAAAGGTTAATTCTTTATTTGCAAATTACAAGCCCAAGTCAGTAAAAGTGAGGGGAAAAGGAAGTGAAGCCAGGAAAGATTCAAGTCAAGAAGAGATGTTTTACAACACTGGCTAATGTTTCACAAGCTGGTTTATTGGCATACAGGTGGCTCATAACTTGTGTTCAGCTGTACAAGGCACTTTGTTAGAAGGGCTACAGAAAGATCCACACGTTGAAGGAAGGAAAAGAAGGTGCCTAATCCATTTTCACTGTTTAGTATTACATTTCTCAATGGGACAAGATTCACCCCATGAGTGGCTTAGCTTCCTTCATCTGATTAACTACTCCAGAAGCCATGTTCCACAAACTCCAGTTTGGTATTTCACACAAGTCTGGCATTAGAATCATGATTCTACAAAGGATTGCAACATCACCAAAAAAAAAAAAAAAAAAAAAAAAAAAGAAAGAANGTTTTCTGGGCATATCGATTATATTATATATCAGATTGATTATATTCTTTGCAGCCAAAGATGGAGAAGCTCTATACAGTCAGCAAAAACAAGACTGGGAGCTGACTGTGGCTAAGATCATGAACTCCTTATTGCCAAATTTAGACTTAAATTGAAGAAAGTAGGGAAAGCCATTAGACCATTCATGAATGACCTAAATCAAATCCCTTATGATTACACATTAGAAGTGAGAAATAGATTTAAGGGCTAGATCCGATAGACAGAGTGCCTGATGAACTATGGATAAAGATTCATGACATTGTACAGCAGAAAGGGATCAAGATTAGCCCCATGGAAAAGAAATGCAAAAAATCAAAATGGTTGTCTGAGGAGGCCTTACAAATATCTTTGAAAAGAAGAAAAGCAAAAGGCAAAAGAGAAAAGGAAAGATATACCCATTTGAATGTAGAGTTCCAAAGTATTGCAAGGAGAGATAAGAAAACCTTCCTCAGTGATCAGTGCAAAGAAAGTGGAAAACAATAGAATGGGAATAACTAGAGATCTCTTCAAGAAAATTAGAGATAGCAAGGGAAAATTTCATTCAGAGATGGGCTCAAAAGGACAGAAAAGGTATGGACTTAACAGAAGCAGAAGATATTAAGAAGAAATGGCAAGAATACACAGAAGAACTATACAAAAAAGATCATGACCCAGATAATCACGAAGGTGTGATCATTCACCTAGAGCCAGATATCCTGGAGTGGGAAGTCAAGTGAGCCTTAGAAAGCATCACTCTGAACAAAGCTAGTAGAGGCCATGGAATTCCAGTTGAGCTGNATACAAAAAAGATTATGACCCAGATAATCACGAAGGTGTGATCATTCACCTAGAGCCAGATATCCTGGAGTGGGAAGTCAAGTGAGCCTTAGAAAGCATCACTCTGAACAAAGCTAGTAGAGGCCATGGAATTCCAGTTGAGCTGTTTCACATCTTAAAAGATGATGCTGTGAAAGTGCTGCACTCAATATGCCAGCAAATTTGGAAAACTCAGCAGTGGCCACAGGACTGGAAAAGTCAGTACTCATTCCAATACCAAAGAAAGGCAATACTAAAGAATGCTCAAACTACCGCACTCATCTCACACTCTAACAAAGTAAAGCTCAAAATTCTCCAAGCCAGGCTTCAGCAATACATGAACCATACATTTCCAGATGTTCAAGTTGGTTTTAGAAAAGGCAGAGGAACTGGAGATCAAATTACCAACATCTGCTGGATTATTGAAAAGCAAGAGAGTTCCAGAAAAACATCTATTTCTGCTTTATTAAGTATGCCAAAGCCTTTGATTGTGTGGATCACAACAAGCTGTGGGAAAACCTGAAAGAGATGGGAATACCAGACCACCTGACCTGCCTCTTGAGAAATCTGTATGTAGATCAGAAAGAAACAGTTAGAACTGGACATGAAACAACAGACTTGTTCCAAATAGGAAAAGGAGTAAATCAAGGCTGTATATTGTAACTCTGTTTATCTGGTGGCTCAGATGGTAAAACGTCTCTCTGCAATGCGGGAGACCCAGGTTCAATTCCTGGGTCAGGAAGATCCCCAGGAGAAGGAAGTGGAAATCCACTCCAGTATTCTTGCCTGGAAAATTCCATGGACGGAGGAGCCTGGTAACCTACAGTCCACAGGGTTGCAGAGTTGGACACAACTGAGCGACTTCACTTTCTTTTTTAAATTTAACTTATATGCAGAGTACATCATGAGAAATGCTGGGCTGGAAGAAGGGCACGCTGGAATCAAGATTGCTGAGAGAAATATCAATAACCTCAGGTATGCAGATGACACCACCCTTACGGCAGAAAGTGAAGAAGAACTAACCTCTTGATGAAAGTGAAAGAGGAGAGTGAAAAAATTGGCTTAAAGCTCAACATTCAGAAAACTAAGATTATGGCATCTGCTTCCATCACTTCATGGCAAATAGATGGAGAAACAGTGAAAACAGTGACAGACTTATTTTTTTTTTTGTGCTCCAAAATCACTGCAGATGGTGATTACAGCCATGAAATTAAAAGACACTTATTTCTTGGAAGGAAAGTTATGACCAACCTAGACAGCATATTAAAAAGCAGAGTTATTATTTTACCAACGAAGGTCCATCTAGTCAAGGCTATAGTTTTTCCAGTGGTCATGTATGGATGTGAGATTTGGACTATAAAGAAAGCTGAGCAAGGGAGAATTGATGCTTTTGAAGTGTGGTGTTGGAGAAGACTCTTGAGAGTCCCTCGGACTGCAAGGGTTTCCAACCAGTCCATCCTAAAGGAGATCAGTCCTGGGTGTTCATTGGAAAGACTGATGTTGAAACCGAACCTCCAATACTTTGGCCACCTGATGAGAAGTGTTGACTCATTGGAAAAGACCCTGATGGTGGGAGGGATTGGGGGCAGGAGGAGAAGGGGATGACAGAGGATGAGATGGCTGGATGGCATCACCGACTCAATGCACATGAGTTTGTGTGAACTCACTTGAAATTCACATTCCAGGATGTCTTGCTCTAGGTGAGTGATCACACCATCATGATTATCTAGGTTGTGAAGATCTTTTTGTACAGTTCTGTGTATTCTTGCCACCTTTTCCAAATATCTTCTGCTTCTGTTAGGTCCATACCATTTTTGTCCTTTATTGAGCCCATCTTTGCATGAAATGTTTCATTAGTATCTCTAATTTTCATGAAGTGATCTCTAGTCTTTTCCATTCTGTTGTTTTCCTCTATTTCTTTGCATTGATCACTAACGAAGGCTTTCTTATCTCTCCTTGCTATTCTTTGAAACTGCATTAAGATGCTTATATCTTTCCTTTTCTCCTTTACTTTTCACTTCTCTTCTTTTCACAGCTATTTATAAAGCCTCCTCAGACAGCCATTTTGCTTTTTGCATTNAAGAATACATTTGAGTCAGTCTAATAAGGTGGATGAAACTGGAGCCTATTATACAGAGTGAAGTAAGCCAAAAAGAAAAACAGCAATACAGTATACTAATGCATATATATGGAATTTAGAAAGATGGTAACGATAACCCAGTACGCGAGACAGCAAAAGAGACACAGATGTATAGAACAGTCTCTTGGACTCTGTGGGAGAGGGCAAGGGTGGAATGATATGGCATTGAAATATGTAAATTATCATATGTGAAATGAATCACCAGTCTAGGTTCGATACATTATACAGGGTGCTCTGAGCTGGTGCACTGGGATGACCCCCCCCCAAAATGGCAGCTCTAATTATTAAATAACTAATTAGTTTTGAGAAAGTATGGAAATTGATACAAAACGTGAGACAGTTCATCTGCTCATCCTTACAAGTAAGTTGTATCATCATCTCCAGAGTCNATTATACAGGGTGCTCTGAGCTGGTGCACTGGGATGACCCCCCCCCAAAATGGCAGCTCTAATTATTAAATAACTAATTAGTTTTGAGAAAGTATGGAAATTGATACAAAACGTGAGACAGTTCATCTGCTCATCCTTACAAGTAAGTTGTATCATCATCTCCAGAGTCGGGCATTTTATTTTGCTTATAAGATTTCCTAATGACTAGCACTTATGCACTTATTTCTTGCCATCATGATATCAGAAACATAAATTGAGGTTATATATAAAAAGTGAAAAAATGGAAAGGCTAAGTAAAAGAATGACTAATGAAATAAGGTAAAATGAGTAAGCAATAAGTAGTTTCTTAATGGGAATAGATTATAATTATCAGTAAACATACATTGTTCTTAGTAAACAAAGGTACGAGGCATTAATATGTTAGAAGAGATTTAGTTTGAACAGGTTCTCCCAAAATGTTTTCTGAAGAACACTAGTACTTCAGATGGTCTGTGGGAAAATGTTTCATTCCCATAGAAATTGAGGAAATTAACTGCTACAGCCTGAATGTTTATGTTCCAACCTAATCTCCAAGGTGACAGTATTTGGAGGTAGAGTCTTTGAAAGGTGATTAGGTCATGAGAGAGGNCTTTTTTTTTTCATGAACTAATACAGAACAAAATTGACTCATTATTAGATCTGTTTCTTTTACTTTAAACTTTGTGTTCTATTGCATTTGCTATAAGTTACTCACTAAAGGGATGTTGCCTACAGCTTAAAGTGTACATAATAGCCCATCTCTGGGAACCCAGACTTTCAAATCTGGAGTTAAACTTTGTTTAGGTCACAGGAAATAACCTGACTATGCCCACCTGTGAATGAGTTCAGAAAAGAAGGAATTAACATATCCTCTTAGCAGTCTGGCTTACTAGAAAATATTTACAAAATTTATTGCCTGTTTTACCTTCCCTCCTTTCCTCCCTCTCCTTACTCCATAAGAGCACCTAACACCCAAACCTGGACCATAGGGTTCTTTGAGACAGTAGTCTGACATATTATTAGCCTGCTGGCTTTCCTATTAAAGTGGCTTTTCCTTGTCCCACAACTCTTCTCTTGATTTACTGTCTTGTCTAGAGCAGTAGGAGCTTGGACTCAGTATATCCATCAAATCAGGCACTGTGCAACCTAACCCTGCCAGTTTCATAGATGCTGGTGGAAGAAGGGAAACCACTGTTGACCCAGCAAGTAACATCAGTTCCCTGTTTGCATCAGTTCCAAGTGCTGTGAAGGTGATGCAAAAAAGCCACAATGGAAGCTTCTCATGTGGTGGGTGTGCATCAAGCTAAAGAAACCCCTAGATTATATGAGGGCTGCTATCACATCTGACCAGTCCCCGTCCTGTGGAAGATGTTCTCTTTATTATCTTGGCCAGGAAACAAATCTGCCATCCAGCCAGAAGAGAGAAAACTGTCTGTCTTCCAAAGCTCATAGCTGTGCTAATATGCTTGGAAAAAAAATCTATAACAAAGCAACAAAAACTTTTAATGCTTCTTGCTCAGATGTGGAGAAAAAAGAAAGCCATGACAAACCATATCTCAGCAAAGAGTAGAAAGCTTAGTTTGGAAGAAAAGCCCATTTGGCCACAAATGTTCTCTAGGTCAGGATTTTTGCTGTTGTTATAATGTAAGGATTTAATAAAACCTATATTTATCCCTCAACTGAATTAAAAAACTAGAGAAAGTAAAAGGAGTTATTATTTTGCTTCCAAACTCCATACACACACAAAAAAATTACTATTTAAATCAGAGGAAAAATTGCTAAATTTGTATTTTCATGTAACTGGTAAGTGTTGTGGGTTTTAAAATAAGCCAACTGCTGAATCTTGTATAGATATGAAAAAAATAACTAGTGTAAAAAAATGTCATGTCCTGTGTATCATCTTCTGAAAACATTGTTGTTGTTCAGTCACTCAGACGTGTTCAATTCTTTGATCCCATGGACTGCAGCATGCCAGGCTTCCCTGTTCATCACCAACTCCTGGAGTTTGCTCAAACTCATGTATCATTGAGTCAATGATACCATCCAAGTTCCCATCCTTTATCACCCCCTTCTTTGCCCTAAAAAAAAACAAAACGTGGACTTTCTCAAACAAGTAAATAAATGCCAACTTTATCAAGATATAAAATACCACCTGAACATTTAATATTTTGGACTTTGACTAAATCTTGGATGAATTTGTGGAAATAGAAGTATATTTCTGCTAAGGCAATTTTATGTAAAAAAAAATCTTATTGGTTAAATCTTAGGTATCTACTGATTTTCTTTGATTCTAAGACCCAGTTTTTCTGTAAGAGTCAGTGAGGAAATGTCATAAAATCAAATATCTTTGCTTCTAGTCACAAGGCTCAGCAAAAGAAAAAGCAGCAGTCGGTCTGTGGGTCTCTACCCTTCAGTGCAGCTGTAACTAAGTTCTCAGCACATGGAACTGGAGAATCAGGCTGCGAATCTGACCTCTTGGGAACAGCCATTCAGTGTCCTGAGGACTGGGAAAGCCAGCACTGCGGCCCATGCCACTGACACCTGAGTGCAGTAACCATGGGTCTATATCACGACTTTTTATAATAAAGTGCAGACACTGGCCCAGAGGAAACATGTCATATGGGCTTCAGGTTTCCTTGATATCTGTGGCCTCATCATTTCTTTTTCTTTGTTGACATCCATGAATTCATCTTGCAAATGGTTGCCCCATGATTTTACTCCCTGTCCCCAACCTCTCCTCAGAAACTAAATGCAGGAATAATTTTATATATGTATTTCGTGAAGTTGTAAATGACTGACAAGTTTTAGCATGCCAACCCTAGTATAGCACATTGTTACCTAAATAGATGGAAAGTGTAAGCCAAGGATCAGTCAACAAGTAGCAAAGGTTGAGAGGAAAAAAAAAATGAGAACTGACTTTTTTATTGAACTCTTCATATGACCTGTGTTGTTTCAAATAGTGAATTAGCTGTGTTGACTCCTGCCATTCTCGTAATACTTCTAGGAGGGAGGTACGGAAACCATATTCTCCTTAAATGGGACTGGAACCCAGCTACACCTCTTATTGGGAATTGATTCCATGATCCCTAACTTAGGAGAGGACTCTAACCCACTACGTTTTGATTGAAACTACCTGCCTGGTCTTACGACTTTCTGACACACAGGTTCTTTGTCTCAATGCAGAAAGAATTCAGTGCAAGGCAAACCAACAGGCAAAGAGTGAGGTTATTAGCCTAGGAAGCTTCTGAGAGATACAAGAGGCAGGAAAGGGGGTGCAACCCTGAGAACAAAGAAGGCTCAGTTCAGTTCAGTTCAGTCAATCAGTCGTGTCTGATCCTTTGCGATCCCATGATTCACAGCACAGCAGGCCTCCATGTGCATCACCAATGCTAGAGTTTACTCAAACTCATGTCCATCAAGTCAGTGATGCCATACAGCCATCTCATCCTATGTTGTCCCCTTCTCCTACTGCCCTCAATCCCTCCCAGCATCAAGGTCTTTTCCAATGAGTCATCTTTTCACATGAGGTGGCCAAAGTACTGGAGTTTCAGCTTTAGCATCAGCTGTTCCAATGAACACACAGGACTGATCTCCTTTAGAATGGACTGGTTGGTTCCCCTTGCAGTCCAAGGGATTCTCAAGAGTCTTTTTCACCATCACAATTCAAAGGCATCAATTCTTTGGCTCTCAACTTTCTTCACAGTCGAACTCTCACATCCGTACATGACCACTGGAAAAACCATAGCTTTGACTAGATGGACCTTAGTCGGCAAAGTAAGGTCTCTGCTTTTTAATATACTATCTAGGTTGGCCATAACTTTCCTTCCAAGGAGTAAGCATCTTTTAATTTCATGGCTGCAATCACCATCTGCAGTGATTTTGGAGCCCCCCAAAATAAAGTCTGACACTGTTTCCACTGTTTCCCCATCTATTTCCCATCAAGTGATGGGACAGATGCCATGATCTTTGTTTTCTGAATGTTGAGCTTTAGGCCAACTTTTTCATTCTCCTCTTTCACTTTCATCAAGAGGCTCTTTGTTCCTTTTCACTTTCTGCCCCAAGGGTGGTGTCATCTGTACATCTGAGCTTATTGATATTTCTCCCAACATTCTTGATTCCAGCTGTGTTTCTTCCAGCCCAGCATTTCTCATGATGTACTTTGCATATAAGTTAAATAAGCAGGGTGACAATATACAGCCTTGATGTACTCCTTTTCCTATTTGAAACCACTCTGTTGTTCCATGTCCAGTTCTGTTGCTTCCTGACCGGCATACAGGTTTCTCAAGAGGCAAGCCAGGTGGTCTGGTATTCCCATCTCTTTCAGAATTTTCCACAGTTTATTGCGATCCACACAGTCAAAGACTTTGGCATAGACGATAAAGCAGAAATAGATGTTTTTCCGATACTCTCTTGCTTTTCTAGATCCAGTAGATGTTGGCAATTTGATCTCTTGTTCTCCTGCCTTTTCTAAAACCAGCTTGAACATCAGGGAGTTCACAGTTCATGTATTGCTGAAGCCTGGCTTGGAGAATTTTGAGCATTACTTTACTAGCATGTGAGATGAGTGCAATTATGCTGTGGTTTGAGCATTCTTTGGCATTGCCTTTCTTTGGAATTGGAATCAAAACTGACCTTTCCCAGTCTTGTGGGAACTTCTGAGTTTTCCAAATTTGCTGGCATATTGAGTGCAGCACTTTCACAGCATCATATTTCAGGATTTGAAATAGCTCAACGGGGATTCCATCACCTCCACTAGCTTTGTTCACAGTGATGTTTTCTCAGGCCTACTTGACTTCCCATTCTAGGATGTCTGGCTCTAGGTGAGTGATCACACCATCATGATTATCTGCATCATGAAGATCTTTTTTTGTTCTTCTATGTATTCTTGCCACCTCTTCTAAATATCTTCTGCTTCTGTTAAGTCCATACAATTTCTGCTCTTCATCGAGCCCATCTTTGCCTGAAATATTCCCTTGGTATTTCTAATTTTCTTGAAGATATCTCTAGTCTTTCCCATTTTGTTGGTTTCCTCTATTTCTTTGCATTGATTGCTGAGGAAGGCTTTCTTATGTCTCCTTGCTATTCTTTGGAACCCTGCATTCAGATGTTTATATCTTTCCTTTTCTCCTTTGCATTTCACTTCTCTTCTTTTCACAGCTATTTGCAAGGCCTCTTCAGACAGCCATTTTGCTTTTTTGCATTTCTTTTCCATGGGGATGGTCTTGATCCCTGTCTCCTGTACAATGTCACAAACATCCATCCATAGTTCATCAGGCACTCTGTCTATCCCAATCTAGTCCCTTAAATCTATTTCTCACTTCTACTTTATAATCATAAGGGATTTGATTTAGGTCATACCTGAATGATCTAGCGGTTTTCCCTACTTTCTTCAGTTTAAGTCTGAATTTGGTAATAAGGAGTTAATGATCTGAGCCACAGTCAGCTCCTGGTCTTGTTTTTACTGCTGTATAGAGCTTCTCCATCTTTGGCTGCAAAGAATATAATCAATCTGATTTCGGTGTTGACCATCTGGTGATGTCCATGTGTAGAGTCTTCTCTTGTGTTGTTGGAAGAGGGTGTTTGCTATGACAAGTNCTGTATAGAGCTTCTCCATCTTTGGCTGCAGAGAATATAATCAATCTGATTTTGGTGTTGACCATCTGGTGATGTCCATGTGTAGAGTCTTCTCTTGTGTTGTTGGAAGAGGGTGTTTGCTATGACAAGTGCATTCTCTTGGCAAAACTCTATTAGCCTTTGCCTTGTTTCATTCCATACTCCAAGGCCAAATTTGCCTGTTACTCCAGGTGTTTTCTTGACTTCCTACTTTTGCATTCCAGTCCCCTATAATGAAAACGACATCTTTTGGGGGAGTTAGTTCTAAAAGGTCTTGTTGGTCTTTATAAAACCGTTCAACTTCAGTTTCTTCAGCTCTACTGGTTGGAGCACAAGCTTGGGTTACTGTGATACTGAATTCTTTGCCTTGGAAATGAACAGAGATCATTCTGTCGTTTTTGAGATTGTATCCAAGTACTGCATTTCGGACTCTTTTGTTGACCATGATGGCTACTCCATTTCTTCTGAGGGATTCCTGCCCACAGTAGTAGATATAACGGTCATCTGAGTTAAATTCACCATTCCAGTCCAGAAATTGGGAGAAGAGGAGACTGCCTTCTTCTTCATTTTGGGGCAGACAAAACTTACATCATTAGTTCCTCTTTTGACCCTGTGTTGTCTAACCAGGACAGTCACGGCTCTATTTATTTATTTATTTTAGATTGGAGGATAGTTGATTCACAGTGTTGTACTGATTCCTGACATACAACAATGTGAATCAGCCATAAGTTTACAAATGTCCCCTCCCTGTTGAATCCCCCCCATAATTCCCATCCCATCTCACCCCTCTGGATTGTCACAGAGCACCAAGTCTAGCTCCTGCACTACGTATGGCACTATTTAAGTCATATGCATATTAGCAAAATGATGTTGACATACACTAAGAACGGTAATTCATCTCTGGTTTCACTCTAATTTTTCACCTATATTCCTGTCTTGCTTACTTCAAGGATCATTAACTCCCTGACTTCATGTAACAAGATTCAGACCCTATATCTATTGTCTTGTACTTTAGATTGTTGCTTGGTTTTACTGGATTCTTTTCTGGAGTGGTCATCAGCTTACAATAATCTCCCAAACTCCCTTAAAATTTCTTTTCTGTCTTTAACCCCCCTAGTGGGATTTCTAAATTGTTAATTACCTTACTCTATCTCTATAGATATTTACATTTTCAAGTAGATATAATTCACATACGAGGAAACCCTGGTGCAGTGTTTTAAGCAGGGAAATTAAGCAATTTGTTCAAGATTCTTTCCATAGTTAATGTGTACACTAGAATTTGATTCCACTTTCCTCAGCATCTGCATATGCAAACACTACAGTACACTGACTCTAGGAAGCCAAGAGGAAGAGAAAAAAATAATAATAAGTTTTTGGACTCTCCAGAAATCATGTCATGTAAGCACCACATTGTCTGTTCCTAATGCCAGCCCAATCAGTCTTGTGGGAGTATGTGAATGTTTCTGTGTTCATTAAAGCAAATGCAGGAAGCTTGTCTTCACATCCCTTGTTTATATTGATGATCACCCTGAAGAATTGACAAGCACCAAGGTGTCAATACACAGTCCTACAATAAAATTTTCCTACCTTATTAACATGTACTAAATTTAGCTGGAGAATAATTGGATTCAATTATGAAAGGCATTTGTAGATTGAAAGCCATTATTTTTGTTCTCTTGTTGGCAGTGATTCCTTCCAGGAATCATTCTCTCACTTTTTCAAAAAATATTTTCCCATTATTTAGCTACACTTGGTACAGAATGGAAGATTGTTTTAAAAATCAGCAGTGAAAAGGCCCGCAAAAGAATGCACAACAGCATTACAAAAGAATAGGCTGTGCTATTTGTATTATTTCTATCACAACAGTTTTATAAAAAAACAAACAAAAAAAAAACCCTGCTATATATATTTCTGAAATAAATATGTGTTCTTACTGAGTGAGCAGTTCTTAGAATGTGCCAATATTGTGAAATTCGTTTAAAAATATTATTAAAATAATTTAACTGAGTATAAATAATGCAAGCCATAATTAANATAAATATGTGTTCTTACTGAGTGAGCAGTTCTTAGAATGTGCCAATATTGTGAAATTCGTTTAAAAATATTATTAAAATAATTTAACTGAGTATAAATAATGCAAGCCATAATTAAAATTTTAACTTGAAGCCTCTAGATATGTTTTCACCAGTTTTTAGCTAGAAGTGAAGGCACTAGAAAAATAATGCAAATAAATAAAAAGGTAATATTATACAATCAGAAACTAAATCTTTAGTACTATTGTCTACAGTGATAATCAGATCTGGAAAGTATTGCTTCTTCACTTAAACAACAGAAAAGCTTGTGATAAGTATTCATAATAACCATTTTGCCATTCCTTTCTTTGTTCGTTTTATTCCTACGAAAATATGCTTGCATAAATATATATAGTCAAATTTTGTGTGTAAATATTAGACAAGGACTGTTAATCTGACTGATACTCAGAACCATACTCAAGTTTTTTCAAACTACAGAATGTCAGGATCTGCTCCAGTCAAGCTGAGTCAGGATTCCAGGATCAGACACAGCATGTGAGCACGCAAGAGAGCCCTGTAGAGGAGTCTGTTAATCAGCAGATCTTTAACTAGGCTATTATACCTAAGAAGACTTGTTTAATCCAATTCACGTTTATACTTTGTCAACTACAAATTGGCATTTGCCATGGCCACTTGAAGAGAATTGACAGACAATGGACAAAAGGAAGGATATACCCATCTGAATGCAGAGGTCCAAATAATAGCAAGGAGACATAAAAAACCTTCTTAGGTGAACGATGCAAAGAAATACAGGAAAACAGTAGAATGTAAAATACTAAAATTTTCTTCTAGAAAATTAGAGATACCAAGGGAACATTACAGGCAAAGATGGGCACAATAAAGAACAGAAATGGTATGGGCCTAAAAGAAGCAGAAGATATTAAGAAGAGATGGCAAGAATACACAGGAGAGCTATACAGAGAAAGGTCTTAATGATCATGATAACCACAATAGTGTGATCACTCACATAGAGCCAGACATCTCAGAGTGTGAAGTCAAGTGGTCCTTAGGAAGCATCACTATAAACAAAGCTAGTGAAGGTTATGGAATTTTAGCTGAACTATTTCAAATCCAAAAAGATGATGGTGTTAAAATATTGCACTCAATATGCCAACAAATTTGGAAAACTCAGCAGTGGCCATAGGACTGGAAAAAGTCAGTTTCCACTCGAATCCCAAAGAAGGGCAATGCAAAAGAATATTGAACTACTGCACAATTTCACTCATTTCACAAGCTAGCAAGGTAATGCTCAAAATGTTTCAAGCTAGCATTCAACAGTACATGAATTGAGAGCTTGCAGATGCACAAACTGGATTTAGAAAAGGCAGAGGAACCAGAGACCAAATTGCCAACTTCCGTTGTATCATAGAAAAAGCAAGGGAATTCCAGAAAAATATCTACTTCTGATTCATTGACTATGCTACAGTCTTTGACTGTGTAGATCACAATAAACTGTGGAAATGTCTTAAAGATATGGGCATACCAGACCACCTTTCTGAGAAACTGGAATGCAGGACAAGAAGCAATAGTTAGAACTGGAGATGGAACGATGGACTGGCTTTGAATTGGGAAAGGAGCTTGTTAAGACTGTACATTGTCACCCTACTTATTTAACTTATATGCATAATACATCATGTAAAATGCCAGATTGGATGAAGGTCAATCAGGAATCAAGATTGCCAATAGAAATATCAATAATTTCAGATATGTAGATGACACCACCCTAATGGCAGAAAGCAAAGAGGAAGTAAAGAGCCTCTTGATGAAGGTGAAAGAAGAGAATGAAAACTCAGCATTCAGAAAACTAAGATCATGGCATCTGGTCCCATCACTTCATGGCAAATAGATGGGGANACCACCCTAATGGCAGAAAGCAAAGAGGAAGTAAAGAGCCTCTTGATGAAGGTGAAAGAAGAGAATGAAAACTCAGCATTCAGAAAACTAAGATCATGGCATCTGGTCCCATCACTTCATGGCAAATAGATGGGGAAACAATGGAAACAGTGACAGACTTTATTTTTTGGGGGTCCAAAATCACTGAAGATGGTGACTGTAGCCATGAAATTAAAAGCTGCATGCTCCTTATAAAATAAAGCTATGACAAACTTAGACAGCATATTTTAAAGCAGAGACATCACTTTAGCAACAAAGAGCTGTATGGTCAAAGCTATGGTTTATCTAGTAATCATGTATTGATGTGAGAGTAGGAGCATANGCATGCTCCTTATAAAATAAAGCTATGACAAACTTAGACAGCATATTTTAAAGCAGAGACATCACTTTAGCAACAAAGAGCTGTATGGTCAAAGCTATGGTTTATCTAGTAATCATGTATTGATGTGAGAGTAGGAGCATAAAAAAAGCTGAGCACCAAAGAATTGATGCTTTTGAACTGTGATGTTGGAGAAGACTCTTGAGAGTCCCTTGGACTGCAAGGAGATCCAAACAGTCCATCCTAAAGGAGATCAATCTTGAGTGTTTATTGGAAGGACTGATGGTGAAGCTGAAGCTCCAATAATTTGGCCACCTGATGTAAAGAGACAGCTCAGTGGAAAAGACCCTGATGCTGGGAAAGATTGAGGGCAAGAGGGAAAGGGGAAGCAGAGGATGAGATGGTTGGATGGCATCACCAACTCAATGGACTTGAGTTTGAGCAAACTCTGGGAAACAGTGAAAGACAAGGAAGGCTAGAGTGCTGCAGTCCAAGGGCTTGCAAAGAGCCAGACACAGATGAGTAAATGAACAACAATGGCCACTTACCATCTACCTCTATAGAGACTGAATCATGTGCCTCTGCAACTGCTCACCTTCAACACTGCATGAAACAAGATTAGGGTGGAAAGCAGAAATGAGGCTCTCTGTGTTGAGGGGGAGATAGGGCAGGCCTTCAGATATTTAGATATTCTTGGGAGCTGATTTTATGAGCCCAATTCTCGTATTTCCTCATATCTAGTAGAGCACTAAAATCCTTCACAGTGATGACTATTCCTTGTGACTAGCAGAAAGTTTCACCAAAACAGCTGAAAACTTCTGCAAAAATATGATTGCATGTATTCTACCTTCACCAAAATCACACATACAGTGACCTCCCCCCTGCTTCTTTGAGCAGTCTCTCAGAGCTATCTGAAGTACTGCCTCCCAGACTGCAGTCCTCATTTAGCCCCTAATATAACTTAACTCCCTACTTGCACATTATACACTTCTTTTAAGCTGACAAATTCAGTTATAAGAAATATATATTTACCTCTTCACTGTTGCTCCTTAAAAATACATTAAAAAATTTCCATTATGATGGTAAGTTTAAATGTAAAGTGCCTTGAAATGCATTCAGTTCAGTTCAGTCACTCAGTCGTGCCCAACACTTTGCGCCCCATGAATTGCAGCACGCCAGGTCTCCCTGTCCATCATTAACTCCCAGAGTTCACTCAGACTCACGTCCATCGAGTCCGTGATGCCATCCAGCCATCTCATCCTCTGTCATCCTCTTCTCCTTCTGCCCCCAATCTCTCCCAGCATCAGAGTCTTTTCCAATGAGTCAACTCTTCGCATGATGTGTCCAAAGTCCTGGAGTTTCAGCTTCAGCATCAGTCCTTCCAATAAACACCCAGGACTGATCTCCAGTAGGGTGGATTGTTTGGATCTCCTTGCAGTCCAAGGGACTCTCAAGAGTCTTCTCCAACACCACAGTTCAAAAACATCAATTCTTCAGCGCTCAGCCTTCTTCACAGTCCAACTCATGTTAATTTTAAGCACATCATCAGTTCAGTTCAGTTCAGTCACTCAGTCCTGTCCAACTCTTTGCAACCCCATGAATTGCAGCATACCAGGCGTCCATTGACTCAGTGATGCCATCCAGCCATCTCATCCTCGGTCCCTCCCCTTCTTCTCCTGCCCCATATTTTACCTATATAGGTAGAATTAGAACCATGCTATTTAAGCTGATAAATACTTGATTGATAATAGAATTATACACATATAAGTCCTTCAGTATCTCCCCAATATTTGCCTATATCTAGGATCATAATAAACTGTGGAAAATTCTGAAAGAGATGGGAATACCAGACCACATGACCTGCCTCTTGAGAAATGTATATGCAGGTCAGGAAGCAACAATTAGAACTGGACATGGAACAACAAACTGGTTCCAAATAGGAAAAGGAGTATGTCAAGGCTGTATATTGTCACCCTGCTTATTTAACTTATATGCAGAATAAATCATGAGAAACACTGGGCTGGAAGAAGCACAGGCTGGAGTCAAGATTGCCAGGGGAAATATCAATAACCTCAGATATGCAGATGACACCACCCTTATGGCAGAAAGTGAAGAGGAACTAAAAAGCCTCTTGATGAAAGTGAAAGAGTGAAAAAGAGAGTCAAAAAGTTGGCTTAAAGCTCAACATTCACACCTGTGGTGGATTCAAAGCCAATAGAGTATTGTAAAGTAAAATAAAGTAAAAATAAATAAATAAATAAATAAATAAAAAGAAAGTAACAATCCAAAAAAATAAATAAATAAAAAATAAAAGATCACCATTTGGGAATTAAAAAAAAAAAAAGCTCAACATTCAGAAAACTAAGATCATGGCATCTGGTCCCGTCACTTCATGGGAAATAGATGGGGAAACAGTGGAAACAGTGTCAGACTTTATTTTTTTTGGCTCCAACATCACGGCAGATGGTGATTGCAGCCATGAAATTAAAAGACACTTACTCCTTGGAAGGAAAGTTATGATCAACCTAGACAGCATATTGAAAAGCAGAGACCTTGCTTTGCCAACAAAGGTCCATCTGGTCAAGGCTATGGTTTTTCCAGTGGTCATGTATAGATGTGAGAGTTGGACTGTGAAGAAATCTGAGCGCCAAAGAACTGATGCTTTTGAACTGTGGTGTTGGAGAAGACTCTTGAGAGTCCCTTGGACTGCAAGGAGATCCAACCAGTCCATCTTAAAGGAGATCAGTCCTGGGTGTTCATTGGAAAGACTGATGTTGAAGCTGAAACTCCAATATTTTGGCCACCAGATGCCAAGAGCTGACTCATTTGAAAAGACCCTGATGCTGGGAAATATTGAGGGCAGGAGGAGAAGGGGATGACAGAGGATGAGATGGTTGGATGGCATCACCGACACATTGGACATGGGTTTGGGTAGACTCCGGGAGTTGATGATTTACAGGGAGGCCTGGTGTGCTGCGGTTCATAGGGTTGCAGAGTCAGACATGACTGAGCGACTGAACTGAAGTGAACAGAATAAGATTCCTTATGAGTATACAGTGGAGGAGACTAATAGATTTTAGATCTGGTAAATAGAGTGCCTGAAGAACTATGAACAGAGGATGATAACATTATACAGGAGGCAGTTTCCAAAACTATCCCAAAGAAAAAGGAATATAAGAAGGCAAAGTGGTTGCTTGAGGAGGCTTTACACATAGTAGAGGAAAGAAGAGAAACAAAAAGCAAGGGAAAAGAGAAAGAAATACCCAATTTAATGCAGAATTCCAGAGAAACATAAGGAAAGATTAGAAGGCATTCTTCAATGAACAGTGAAATTAAGAGGAAAACAATAGAATCAGAAAGACTAAAAATCTCTTCATTTAAAGTGGAGATATGGAAGAGTTGCTGCTGGGCTGAAAATGACATGATTCTAATGGGTCCATCATCTACACTATCAAGAAGTGACTCAAGTCATGCTGCCTACATCTGCCAGGCATAAAGCAGAAACATAATTCTGAATGCAGAAAACCCAAATCAAACTGACACTCATCTGCTATTCTAGCCAATATTGATTAGATGCTGTGAGAGAACCATATTGTATAATGCTCTAACAATATTAAACTTGCTGTTTATTTTGGTAATTACCTTAACATTTCAAAATCAAATAGAGATGGTTCAGTACCAGAAATGAAATCATTGGTAACGAGCTGATTGGTCATATTCACACACAAGAGATAGAGTGCAAAATGGTTTCTTCTTTACTCCCCTGGTATCTATCCATAACTCTTAAAATGGTGTTAGGGAAAACTTTCTCTGATACCCCTCTGTCCTTCATCCCTCCTCACAGTTTCCCTGGATTGTATAGCCCACTGTTCCACAACACAAATCCCCTCTCTTTGCTGGATATGATGTCAGTCAAAGATTGCCTGTTTCTCCTGGATGAAGATTGGAATCATGAGGTTACATCCTTCAAAATCCTGTCCAAAGAAGGAGTAAATGAGTAAATAATTTGCCTCATCCCATTTTGCACTTATAGATATAAAATACAAAATAAGTTACTTACTAAAATTATTTGCTTGTCCTATAAGAAAACACTTTTATCAATCTAGATTGCAATGGCCATTGTTTGGAAGTATGAGTGAGTGAGCACACAGCTTTAAAAAAGAAAGTGGGAAATAAAATTGCATTCTAGTATAAATTCCCCCTGTGAAACTTTTTTGGAGAAACTCCTTAAAGAATAGACTTTGAAGAAGATCCCAATTTATCTACACTGTCTTACAGGGTACATTTGCTCAATATAGATCAATGAGTGGGTCTCTCCATGCCTTCAGTTTGGAACTGACATTGATCTTTCATTTCATTATCCAAAATATACCTCCACCCTCAGAAATATACTTTATCTGCATTATTTTAAATCTGAAATATCACCAAGTGCTTGCATTTCAAACACTGAAACCTCAAGGTTCTAAGGAGGGTGATTACTTATATGGATTAAGGCTTGTCTTATGCAACCTAGGGTTTGAGAACACTGGGTTACTGCCCTAGACAGTTCCCTTATACTTTTATTTACTATCAAAAATTCACATATTCACTTCTGGAAGGGAAGATGGGTTCTCTTTCATGTTCCTGCTTTACTAAGGGCTTTGCATAGATTTGAAAAATACATGAAGAAATACACTTAGAAGAAAGTGTCTAATTTTCCCAAAATATTTATTTTTGTGAACCTGATGGGACAGGCAAGAGGGTAAGAAATCTTTTCAATACATCTCCTCAAGAACAAGGAGAGAACTAGAGGAGATACAGAGATAATTCATCTAGGTGGAACAGTTGTAACCTACAACGTGTGTAAGGGTAGAAGAAAGATGACTTGTCTTGAAAGATACAGAGAGATTTGGGCAGGGAGACAGCAGCTATGGTAGAGAGTTGGGGTCCATCGAAGTATGAAAGATGGAAGACAGTGTAGGCTACAATTCTATATGGCATCAGTTGATGCTTTGCCTTCTTGAGTTTGTAGGGATCTAACTCCACACACTCCAACCATCTCCCAAGATGAGACCTAAGAATATAACATGAATAAATATTCAGAAATGGTAGGCCTTAGAAGTGAAGAGGATGAAGGTAACATAGGTTTTGAACTGGGAAATAACTAAAATCAACAAAAAGAAAGAATAGGCAAATCTGAAGGCCCTATCACTATGCTAGGCAGAAAACATGTAACAGTGGCCATTTGGGGAACTAGTCTCTGCTTCATTGGGTACAGTCTATTAAAAATTGAAGGAAAGAAAGAAGGAAGGGAAGGAGGAAGGCTGGGAGAGAAGAAATAATTGTGGTTTTATTATTTTTTTAATTAGCAAGATCACCCTCAGCAACCTGTTGGTCCTTCTTTAATTCTGATCTTACAGATTGAACAGCATCCTTATTTGCTGCTTGAGAGACACACACATTGTTAACAGTTTCCTATATTTCAATACTTGCTGATTCAAGAATATACAATGGAGTAAAGACAATCTCTTTAACAAGTGGTGCTGGGAAAACTGGTCAACCACTTGTAAAAAAATGAAACTAGATCACTTTCTAACACCACACACAAAAATAAACTCAAAATGGATTAAAGATCTAAATGTAAGACCAGAAACTATAAAACTCCTAGAGGAGAACATAGGCAAAACACACTTCGACATAAATCACAGTAGGATCCTCTATGATCCACCTCCCAGAATACTGGAAATAAAAGCACAAATAAACAAATGGGATCTAATTAAAATTAAAAGCTTCTGCACAACAAAGGAAACTATAAGTAAGGTGAAAAGACAGCCTTCTGAATGGGAGAAAACAATAGCAAATGAAGCAACTGACAAACAACTAATCTC
>SJYV01050808.1:109105-137644 GCA_006410875.1 Neotragus pygmaeus | reverse complement strand
TTCCTACTTTTGCATTCCAGTCCCCTATGATGAAAATGACATTTTTTTGGGGAGTAAGTTCTAAAAGATCTTGTAGGTCTTCATAGACCCATTCAACTTTATCTTCTTCAGCATTGCTGTTTGGGGCAGAGGATTGAATCACCGTAATATTGAATAGTTTATCTTGGAAACAAACAGAGATCATTCTGTCGTTTTTCAGATTGCATCCAAGTACTGCATTTCAGACTCTTTTGTTGACCTTGATGGCTACTCCATTTCTTCTAAGGGATTCCTGCCTACAGTATTAGATATAATGGTCATCTGAGTTAAATTCACCCATTTTAGTTCACTGATTCTTAGAATGTCGACGTTCCCTCTTGCCATCTCCTGTTTGACCACTTCCAATTTGCCTTGATTCATGGACCTGACATTCTATGTTCCTATGTAATATTGCTCCTTACAGCATAGGACCTTGCTTCTATCACCAATCTCATCCACAACTGGGTATTGTTTATGCTTTGGCTCCATCCCTTCATTCTTTCTGGAGTTATTTCTCCACTGATCTCCTGTAGCATATTGGGCATCTACCAACCTGGGGAGTTCCTCTTTCAGTATCCTATCATTTTGCCTTTTCATACTGTTCATGGTGTTCTCAAGGCAAGAATACTGAAGTGGTTTTCCATTCCCTTCTCTAGTTTACCACATTCTGAGTGTATATTAAGATGAAAATAAAATTAATGGTAAATTATACATTTAGTGATATATAAATTAACAAAAGCCTATTCTTAAATTTACTGATCTTTACCTTTGTAAAATTTATCATATTAAATAGACATAGTTCTACTTATCATAAAAACTTTTAGATATCAAAATCTCTATTTTTTTTATATGAATGGAGTTTGGGTAAGAAGGAATAGATGTATATGTATGTTTCAACCCTTTTGCTGTCCACCTGAAAACTATGACAACATTGTTAATCTGCTATATTCCAATGTAAAGTAAAAATGTTTAATAAAATTGAGGGGAAAATCTCTATTTTGAAATGGTTCCCACATTTAGGTGGATAAAATGGAAAACTGAGGGACTGTAATTGGAAGTTGCCTATTTTGGTATTATGTAATGGTGGATTCCTGGAATAATGTGTGTAAATCACCTATGAAAGTTGAAAGTCTTTGTATTTGCTAATTGTCTATGATCAAGCATTCTGTGATTGACAATTCCTCTGTATTAAAACTGTTGGCTCTAGAGCTCTTGGACTTCCATGGTGGCCTCTGTTTATGAACTGGCTTATAGATGCCAAAGCTTTAGTCTTCTTGGACTATATTAACTAAAGATCTTATCAAACTCCAGGGGAAATAATCAAAAGTTGGAGAGTTTTTCTCTTCTCTGTTAATCAACTGATGAGATATTTACTTAAGTTTGACCCATGGAACCTTAGAAAGTAGCATACATAGGTATTAAAATACAGTGATTAGACAAAATAACATAATGCAGCTATGGGTGCACATCTAACCCCCATGCCCTGCTCTCCACTTTTCCACAGTATCACCAAATGGCCTGCTCAGTGCTTCCCAGTGGCTGTGTGTATATGAAAGTTGCTCAGTTGTGTCTGACTCCTTGGTCCCATGGAGTGTAACCCACCATGCACCTCTGTCCATGGGATTTCCCAGCAAGAATACTGGAGTGGATAAACATTGCCTTCTCCAAGGGATCTTGCCAACCAAGGATGGAATATTGCAGGCAGGTTCTTTACCATCTGGGCCACCAAGGAAAGCCCTCCTAATTGCTGCTGTGCTGTGCTCAGTCGTTTCAGTCATGTCCAACTCTGTTTAACCCTATGGACTGTAGCCTACCAGGCTTCTCTGTCCATGGGGATTCTCCAGGCAAGAATACTGGAGTGGGTTTCCACGCCCTCCTTCAAGGGATTTTCCTGACCCAGGGATCAAACCTGAGTCTCCTGCATTGCAGACAGATTTTTTACCTCTGAGCCACCAGAGAAGCCCCTCCTAATGGCTACTTAGTAGCAAATAACCAAAGTCTAGTTCCTCTGTCAGTCATGATTAGAGAGTACTGCCTTTGGAACTTTCATGTCCTGTCTGTTTCCACATAAAGGACTATCTAGATATATTTAGTCCATGCCCCCTTAGCACAAGCCATCTGGCATGCCCATCCAATATACCATCATCTGACACAAGACATTCTAAGGAGTAGAGTAACACATTTTTATGATTGTTATCTTATCAGCACTGACAACAGTGTATGAAACATCTTTTATGGTCTACTTAGCAAATTTCAGTATAAGCAACACCATTATTTGGAAGATAATCCTCAAAATAGTTTATATCATGAATCCTTTCATAGTTTACTTGCCTATTAAATTATTTCTTTTTATCTAAGGCTATGAGTTAGTTGAACAGTCATGTCCGACCCTTTGCAACCCCATGGACTGTATCCCACCAGCTCGTCTTGTCCATGGGATTCTCCAGGCAAGAATACTGGAGTGGGTTGCCATTTCCTTCTCCAGGGGATCTTCCTGACCCAGGGAGCAAACTCTGGTCTCCTATATTGGCAGGCTGATCCTTTACCATGTGAGCCACCGGGGAAGTTCTAAGTGAAACTAAAAACGAAGCAAATAAATCTTTTTCTTTAGTTTTAGCATGCACGTAGTAGGTAGCCACAGATATTTTANCAGGGAGCAAACTCTGGTCTCCTATATTGGCAGGCTGATCCTTTACCATGTGAGCCACCGGGGAAGTTCTAAGTGAAACTAAAAACGAAGCAAATAAATCTTTTTCTTTAGTTTTAGCATGCACGTAGTAGGTAGCCACAGATATTTTATAATTAAATATATCAAACTGAGTCAACTGCTTCATATTTTAGAAATTTTACTACACATCTCTTTGCAGTAAACCTAACATTAGTCCATCCATAATCTATGAGCTGTATAATCCTTGAAGTCAATTACCTTAGAGTATATTTATTTGGACTTCCTTGGTGGCTCAGATGGTAAAGCATCTGCCTTCAATGCCGGAGACCCGGGATTGATCCCTGGGTCGTGAAGATCCTCTGGAGAAGGAAATGGCAACCCACACCAATATTCTTGGCTGGAAAATCCTATGGATGGAGGAGGGTGGTAGGCTACAGTCCATGGGGTCGCAAAGAGTTAGACACGACTGAGCAATTTCACTTCACATACTTATTTTAAAAATGCAGTCTTAGAAACAGTACATATTGAAATTATGTTAGGTAATATAAACTATATGAATCTGACAATTAATAAATAATGTATTATATTTTAATATCCCTAAAGATTACATTTAAAATCTAATAATTCTCTAAAGCTGTTTGAGTTACCTGATCCTTTCAAAAGACAATCATTTGCATTTCAAAAGAAGCTTTTGTCTTTTAAGGCTATGAGAGCCCATCTGAAATAAAACCTGACTGGGATAAGATTCACTATAGAAGATAAAGCAGTGTTAAGGTTTACTTAATGCTTGCAGAGAAAGCAACCAGATAATATCTCTATAGTGTAGTTTAATGCAGATGCTTGTGGCTTTTTTCAACTTAATTTTTATTTAGACAGTGACGGAATAGTAAAAAAAAGAGTGAAATTTTTTATCATGACAGCTTTCAAGACAAAGGTTAACATTCATATATCTTTGGCTCAGAAAAATAAATAAATAAATAGGACCAAAGAGATTTATTGACCAGATTTTTAAAAATACATATCAAATTGGATTTTAAATCATCGGATCAAAATGCATAGCTAGATCCTTGGCCCAAAGCAACATCAAAATGAAAACAGTTTCATTAAGCTAACATTTCTATCAAATCTAGGGGCACAGAGTTTTCTAATTTATGTAATTATGGATTTAAATTTTCATGCATTTAAATAACCTTAACATTTCAAACAGATTTGAGTTCCAGTTTTTTAAATATAGTGAGACAAGCTAAGAATTTATCCTCAAATTATTTACATCCATTGCTATTGAAAGTGACAGAAAAAATAGCTGTCCATGAAGTAAGAAATTTCATTTTAGAAACTGAATGCTACAACAAGAAAGTGTGACTAACGACTTATAATCTTCAACTGGGCGTTAAGATGCGGTGCCCAGTTAGCATCCGGACATCCTGAGTGCATTTTCTGCAGTTCTCCCCAGCAGGTCTCTCAATCATCACCAATCCAACTATGTATCATCCACCTCTCTCAGCATATGACCATTTTCTTGACCTCTGTGAGAAAAGATTGTCCATTAGGTATGAAACCCCATATCTTTCTCTTAATATTATTCTAATTTGACTTCATCACTTTCTCTTTCCTTCTGATTTTTTAATCTTAATGGACAATTACTCCACATATAACCTGAATTTCATTATCTGCTTCCTTTTCAGTGGACTTACTCAACACTTAAAAAAAAAATTATTGGCTTATAGTTGCTTAGTTTCTGTGCTCTGCTGTGCTTAGCTGCTCGGTCGTGTCCAACTCTGTGTGACCTCACGGGCTGTAGCCCGCCAGGCTCTTCTGTCCATGGGATTCTCTGCTGGAGTGGGTAGACTTCCCCACCCAGGGACTGAGCTCGGGTCTCTCACATTGCAGGCGGATCCTTCACCATCTGAGCCCGTGTTAGTGTCCGCTGTACAGCAAAGCGAATCAGTCATGTGTATGCTTGTGTACCTTATTTGGGGGTTTTCTTCCCTGTGTGTGGCCACAGGGCAGGGAGTAGGGCTCGTGTGCTGTGCGGTGAGTTCGCGTTAGGTGTCCACTGTACACACAGTGACACCAGTGTGTGTGTGTCAGTCCCCATCTCCTGAGTCATCCCGCCCTCCCCTCTCCTTGCTTGGCACCCATGATTGTTCTCTGTGTCTGCCTCTCTATTTCTGCTTTGCAAATAAAATAGTCTATACCATTTTCCCAAATTCCACAAATATGTGTTAATACACAATATTTACTTTTCTCTTTCTTACTCATGTCATTCTGTATAATAATCTCTAGCCTCATCAAATAATTTCTCTTTTGTGTATATTATCTTCACCATCTTCCTCCAGACTTGTTTCTTAAATTCAGTATGCAAGTCTGCTCACACTTAGTATGTGTTTCAGTAAAGAACCTGCCTGCAATGCAGGAGACCTGGGTTTGATCCCTGGGTCAGGAAGATCCTCGGGAAGAGGGCATAGCAACCCCCTCTAAGTACTCTTGCCTAGAGAATCCCATGGACACAGGAGCCTGGCAGGCTGCAGTCCATAGGGTTGAACCGAGTAGTACACATCTGAAGTGACTCAGCAGCAGCAGCAGTGAACTTTCCTTATGCCTTCATCTCCCTACGTCTAGTCCTATATGTACATCTTCCTACACTTATATGTACATCTTCCTACACTTCCATTCATCACCATGGCTCCACATGGGGCTAATTTATATAGTTTATATTCTGGGTCCACACCTCCTCACCTCACCGTTTCATACCTCTACATTTTGTTCTTAATTTTGCATCTAACCTATCTTTGCCAGAGATATTAATAAGGCCTAACTACTAAGTGAAAAAGTTATATAGTACTTTTTTCATGTCACTTTCCTGCATTTTACAATCGACCATCTCATCCTTGAAATTCCACATTCCTCTGCCTTCAGTGATTGCACTTTCTTCTGGTTTTCCAGCTACTCTTTCAAAAACACTTTCCTAACTTCTTCATTCTCTGACCAGCTCTTAAACAGCAGTGTTGTCTAGGGTTTCACTCTTAATCATTTGTATTTTATTTAAATTCTGTATCTCCTCAATAAGTGATCATATTCATACCTATCCCTTTAATAAAATTAATAACTAAAGTTTAACCCCTCACTCTATTTATAAGGGTGATTGCTATGTTCTCTACTGCTAAATATTAGAGACTACTAAAATACTACCAATAAATATATAAGAGAATTTGGCCACCTGATCCAATAGTTTGGCCACTGATGTGAAGAAGTAACTCATTAGAAAATACCCTGTTGCTGGGAAAGATTGAAGGCAGGAGTAGAAGGAGATAGCAGAGGATGAGATGGTTGGATGGCATCACCAACTCGATGGATATGAGCTCGAGCAAGCTCCAGGAGTTGGTGATAGGCAGGGAAGCCTGGCATGCTACAGTCCATGGGTTGGCAAAGAGACACGACTGAACTGAACTGAATATATAAAATACTTGATTGTTCTGTCATTCCAAAATTCCAGATGACTAGTAAAAAGTGAATGTAATAAACACAGATGTGTGTTCAAACTGGTGTTGAACAAACTTTGGTTAAAATCTTAGGACTGCCATACAGTAGTTGAGTGGCTTGTATCTCACCTTAAGCCTCATTCAATTTAAATTCTCTCATTTGTGTGGCTCAGCTGGTAAAGGATCTGCCTGCAGTGTGGGAGACCTGGGTTTGATCCCTGGGTTGGGAAGATCCCCTGGAGGAGGGAAGGTCTACCCACTCCAGTATTCTGGTCTGGAGAATTTCATGGACTATACAGTCAATGTGGTCTCAAAGATTCAGACATGACTGAGCAACTTTCACTTAACTTCACTTCATTTGTAAAGTGGGTCTAAGTAGTAATACCCACTCTACTGCTGTAAGATATATACTTAATGAAGTTCTTGGCATTTAATAAATTTTCAACAACAACAACAAAAAATTAAAAAGACAAACTGCTAACATCTTCTTTGGTAAAATGCATAATTTTACCAAACAAATTTAGCACTTACTTTTTAAGTATATTAGCTATGCCCTGAAATTAATAAAGTTGATTTTTATTGTCACTTTGAAAAGGAAAGTGAAGAGAGTTGGAGAAAGCATTCACTTCTCTAAGAGGCTCCAGACTTGGAGATTCTCTTGTCAAGCAAAAGACCAGTTCTTTTGAACGAAATGAGAGACTTTATTAAAAAAGACTGTTGGGATAAGGGAAAAGTGACAACTACCATACAGAAAATTTTCCATTGTAAGTCCTGTACATTTTTCAGAGATTAGGCAGAAAAGTTTTCTTTTGAAGGAAATGAAATAAATTTTCATATATTAAGACACAAGGAAGTCATTCAGGCTTATGCATGAGTTAACCTGAGACAGCACATTGCCACCCCATCAAACAAACAATGTCTCTCTCCTTTAGCTGTGTTTATGTGTTCACGGCTGGGCTGGGTCTTGGGTGCTGCTGGGTGCCGGCTGTTTCTAGCTGCTGTGAGTGCTACTCTCTAGTGTCGGTGCATGGTCTTCTCATTGCAGTGGCTTCTCCTCCCGTGGAGCATAGGCTTAGTTCTTCCACGGCATGTGAGATCTTAGTTTCTGGACCATGGATCAAACCCATGTCCTCTGCATTGGCAGGAGGATTCTTAACCACTGGACCATCAGGAAACTCCTTGCTTTAATTATTAAAGNTGAACTGTGGTGTTGGAGAAGGCTCTTGAGAGTCCTTTGGACTGCAAGGAGATCCAATCCGTCCTTCCTAAAGGAGATCAGTCCTGGGTGTTCATTGGAAGGACTGATGTTGAAGCTGAAACTCCAATACTTTGGCCACTTCATGTGAAGAGTTGACTCATTGGAAAAGCCCCTGACACTGGGAGGGATTGGGGACAGGAGGAGAAGGGGACAACAGAGGATGAGACCTTTGAATGACATCACCGACTTGATGGATGTGCTTTTGTGTAAAGTCTGGGAGTTGGTGATGGACAGGGAGGCCTGGCATGCTGCAGTTCACTGGGTTGCAAAGAGTTAGACACAACTGAGCAACTGCACTGAACTGATCCGCTGGTTTCCCAATGCTTGCTAAAAATTTAGGGTGGGTCAAAGGTCAGAGCCCTTAGAAGAAGAAGCCTGGCTGATATTTGTTAATGTCAAGCTAAAGGGCATTTTGTCTAGATTAGTCGGCTATTCATTGAAGAGACAGAGAAGAGGACGTGTATTCAGCCTTGTCCAAGGTCAACCAGAGGGCTGCTCCCAAGTCTCACCTAGATTCTTTAGGGCAAGTGTGGTTCTTAGAGTAAGTCCTTTCCGGGAACACACAGTGGGAAGAATTCCTAGTCATCTTTGATTTCCTGTTTATAGGAATGAGGTGAAGTTCAACATTTATCTAACATGTAACAAAATGTGTAACATCTTTGATACAATCTCACAGTTAGTGTCTGACCAGAGCAATGTGGGGAATCTGGTTTCACATGGTCACTGTACACATGGTGATAAACATAAGGCATGAATTTTGCAAGAACTTGTGCAATCTTTATTTTGGAAGTTTTCACTTTCTAAAGGTTAGGCCTTTGTTGTTGTTTTTTAGTGTGAGGTGCTCTCAGCTAGCTACTTTGGATATCTGTTGCTGTTGTTACTGTTTGTGTGTCTTTCTTATCACTAGGCTTCTCACCAGCCACAAGTCTAGTGAAAAATTGCTTCTAGACATGCTTTACTTGTTGTTAGGACTAGGCAATTATAAGAATAAACTTTTCCTTGAGAAATGTCTTCTTGAAGATCCTTATAGAGACATAAGTTGAAGTTCATTAAAGGGATTCATGCCTAGTTTATAAAAATGTCTTTGCCTCTAAGGCGTTCTTATTATTAACTTTAAGTTTCTGCCATATTAACAATTATGCTATTATTTTTCCATTCTTGAAAATTTGATTTAATATTTTATACCTCTTTTTCCCCAAAAGACTAATTAATGTAACTATGTAATACATGTAAGAAATAACTGTTATGTCTTACTGAGTTCACTGGTAATTTTCCCATCATTCTTATTGAAATGTGGTCTCCAGATTCCAAATGTGTTACTCACATGCACAATCAGCTCAGTTCAGTTCAGTCACTCAGTCATGTCCAACTCTTTGCACAATAGATGTGTGCATTTTACTGGTGGTCTTCTCCCTTAAAGTTTCAATTCTTCTGTGCTGATCTAGACCGCTCCTCCCTTACCTGCCACATGGCTGTCCTGTGAATTCTCTCAGCCTCTGTGTTGGTTATACTGTACCCTGATCATTCATGTTTTTCCTTTCTGAATTTACTCCTTTGTTTTGATAGAACAAACCTTCTAGTAGTTTCCTCTTTATCTCCATTGTTGTAAGTTTATAACTATTTTATTCCTTTAGTTAGTTGGTGGAAAGTAAAGGAACACCCATGTGATCAATTGCTATTTTTAATACTTTTTTGCTCATAAATGATATTTTAAAAGGAATTTGGAAATTAGGCCTAAGTGATAAGGCTACTTTCATCATTAAATTTAAAATACAGAAAATTCTACAAATTCAAAACTAATTGCATTTACTAACCGTTATCTTTTCAACCTAGAAATAATATTTGTATTATCTTATCAATCTAAGGGTTAAAATTATTTGACATGTCAATATTTCATATAATAAAAGAAAGGGAATTGGTGAGAAAAAATGAAGTAAACTGTTAATCAATTTCAAAGGAACAAACACCAATTCCAACTATTATAAGCTTGTTTTCTAATTACAATACAGGATGGCCAGAACTGTGGAAAAATACAAGCTTTAAAAACTGAAAAGAAAAAAAAGGAAAAAAAAGAAAAAGAAAAATGTTTGTTGATTTTGCATCCCACTTTTAATCTTTCCATGCTTAACTTTGTTAACTAGATAACTGACAGCATCCTTTTCCTTTCTTCATGTATCTTTTTCTTTTCTTTTCTTCTTAAAATTTTCTTTTTTTTTAATTTACTTTATTTTACTTTACAATACTCTATTGTCTTTGCCATACTTCTACAAAGGAGTGAGGGATTAGTCTGGAGACTAGGATTGACATATACACACTATATATAATATGGATAACCAACAAGGACCTACTGTATAGCATGGGGAACTCCACTCAATGCTCTTTAATGGCTTATGTGGGAAAAGAATCTTCATGCACTTTCGACAGACATGCATGCATCAAAGAAAAATATTGTGTTGTGATTGGAAAGAGGTATATATGATATATGAAATAAGCATTTAAACTAATTCTCAGTTGACTTTATTGAATAACCAAGAATAAGTATGAGAAAACAATGCTATTCATAAGCTATTCAGACTCTCATGAATAAAAGTAGTTAAAAAGGAGGCCCTGACTGCTTTGCTCACTATATAGCCTCAGAATTCACTTGAGTGCCCAGTGTCTCAGGAAATGCGTTCTCAGTCACACTGTTGTGTTCAACAATTTGTGACCCTATGGATGATAGCAGGCCAGGTTCCTCTTTCCATGCGATTCTCCAGGCAAGAATACTGGAGTGGTTTTCATGTATTTATTGAAGGGATCTTCCTGAACCAGGGATCAAATCTGTGTCTACTGCATCTCATGCACCAGCAGGTGAATTCTTTATCATTGAACCATCTGGGAAGCCCAAGATTGTAATATTTGCAGCTAAATGAATACCATTATAATTAGCTTTCAAAATTATTGTTGTTATCTGAGGATTCTAATTTATATAAAGCTAGTTTTCTAATTCCTATTATTGTTTCTTTATTTATATATCTCCAAAATAAGTTTTTTCCACTAATGTTAGAATTGCGGATTCTACTGCTATATGTAACATTCTTATTAAGAATTTTGCAGCTTCTAGTGCTGCTACTATTATTATAATGATATATTATGGTGAGTAGTCATGTATGGATGTGAGAGTTGGACTATAAAGAAAGCTGAGCACTGAAGAATTGATGCTTTTGAACCATGGTGTTGGAGAAGACTCTTGAGAATCTCTTGGACTGCAAGGAGATCAAACCAGTCAACCCTGAAGGAAATCAGTCCTAAATATTCATTGGAAGGACTAATGCTGAAGCTGAAACTCCAATATTTTGACCACCAAATATGAAGAGTGACTCATTTGAAAAGACCCTGATACTGGGAAAGATTGAAGGCAGGAGGAGAAGGGGACGACAGATGATGAGATGGTTGGATGGCATCACCGACTCAATGGATATGAGTGTGTAAGCTCTGGGAGTTGGTGAAGGACAGGGAGGCCTGAAATGTTTCAGTCCATGGGGTCACAAAGAGTTGGACACAACTGAATGACTGAACTGAACTTAACTGATAATCTTAAAAGATGATGTTTTTAATGTACTGCATTCAATATACCAGCAAGTTTGGAAAACTCAGCAGTAACCACAGGACTGGAAAATATCAGTTTTCATGTCAATCCCAAAGAAGCACAATGCCAAAGAATGTTCAAACTACTGCACAATTGTACTTATCTCACACACTAGCAAAATAATGCTCAAAATTCTCCAAGCTAGTCTTCAACAATACATGAATCAAGAACATCCAGATATTCAAGCTGGATTTCGAGAAAGCAGAAGAAACAGAGATCAAATTGCCAACATCTGTTGGATCATAGAAAAGTCAAGAGAATTCCAGAGAAACATGTATTTCTACTTCATTGACTGTGCCAAAGCCTTTGACTGTGGATCACAGCAAACTGTGGAAAATTCTTAAAGAAATGAAAATATCAGGCCACCTTAATTGTCTTCTGAGAAATCTTTATGTAGGACAAGAAGCAACAGTTAGAATCAGACATGGAACAATGGGCTGGTTCCAAATTGGGAAAGGAGTATGTCAAAGCTATATATTGTCACCCTGCTTATTTAACTTATATGCGGAGTACATCATGCAAAATGCTACCTGGATGAAGCACAACTGAAATCAAGATTGCTGGGAGAAATATCAATAACCTCAGATATGCAGATGACACCACCTTTATGGCAGAAAGTGAAGAGAAGCTAAAAAGCCTCTTGATGAAAGTGAAAGAGGAGAGTGAAAAAGCTTGCTTAAAGCTTAATATCCAAAACACGAAGATCATGGCACCTGGCCCCATCACTTCATGGCAATTAGATGGGGAAACAGTGGAAACAATGTGGCATTATTTTTCTGGGCTCCAAAATCACTGCAGATGGTGATTGCAGCCATGAAATTAAAAGACACTTGATGCTTGAAAGAAAAGCTATGACAAACCTAGACAGTGTATTTAAAAGTAGAGACAATACTTTTGCAACAAAGGTCAAAGTGAATGGTTTTTCTAGTAGCCATGTAGAAATGTGAGAGCTGGACCATAAAGAAGGCTGGATCCCAAAGAACTGATGCTTTTGAACTGTGGTGTTGGAGAAGACTCTTGAGAGTCCCCTGGACTGCAAGGTAATCAAACCAGTCGACCCTAAAGGAGATCAATGCTGAGTATTCATTGGAAGGACTGATGATGAAGCTGCAGCTTCAAAACTGTGGCCAACTTATTGGAAGAGATGTCATTAGAAAAGACCCTGATGCTGGGAAAGATTGAAGGTGGGAGGAGAAGGGGACACCAGAGGATGAGATGGTTGGATGGCATGAGTTTGAGCAAGCTCCAGGTGATGGTGAAGGACAGGGAAGCCTGGAGTGCTGCAGTCCATGGAGTTACAGAGTCAGACATGACTGAGTGACTGGAGAAAGACCAGGCTGCTGATAATAACAAGAATGATGATTATGAATTTGACATAAAAAACATCACATTCTTCTTAAAAATTGGATACATCTCAGCTGCTTTCATGGAGGGCTCACTGTATCTCTAATAAGAGCAAAGCCCTTCACCATCCACTTTACCTTCTTTCACATAGACATATGCAAATCATTTTAATTCCTTCATTTTTTTTCTATTCAGAGGTCTTCTTTGTCTGCTAGTTTCATGCTCTTTTCTTCAATCCCCTACTAGGGCAAGCAACATACTTTTTTTTTTTTTTTTACATTTTTGGGTCAATCCCAGCAGGAGAGAGATGATACAGGAGAATCATTTGAAGAATGTATATTTACAAAGACACTAACTCTTTCACACACACACACACACACACACACACACACACACACACACACAAACGATTAAAAGAAGTACCTAAATAGAGGAAGAAGCAGAGGCCAATGGTAGCAGAGCTGCCACAACCCCTATGTGATAAGGAACAAGTGGAGGAAAAGGAAGAGAGTTGGGTGGAGTCTTGAGAGAACTAATGTCCTTCAATAAAGGGACACCACCAGGTCAAGACAGACTCTCTGGACAGGCATCAGAGAAATAAACAGAAAATTGCCAGAAAAGTACGCTCAGTCTCTTCCCTTCTGCTGATCCCAGCCTGTAGTTTAATCCTAAAAGATGCCAGACTGCAAAGGAGCTTGTGATGTGATTAATGTGGGTTAGGAACCTGGAGGAGAGAATGAGGTGCAAGAGTGGAGACCAAGTGTGGAGTGGAGTCTTCTGGCACAGTCTGTACCTCTGTTCCTCAGCATCTATTCTCCTTTCCATCCTGCTTAGTCATAAATCCTGAAGAGCAGGACAACTTATACTATAGACTTAATACTGTTTCAAGGTCCTTTCTTTATTTCAGTTCAGTTCAGTCGCTCAGTCGTGTCTGACTCTTTGCGACCCCATTAACCACAGCATGCCAGGCCTCCTTGTCCCTCACCAACTCCCAGAGTCAACCCAAACCAATGCCCATTGAGTCAGTGATGCCATCCAGCCATCTCACCCTCTGTTATCCCCTTCTCCTCTTGCCCTCAATCTTTCCCAGCATCAGGATCTTTCCAAATGAGTCAGCTCTTTGCATCAGGTGGCCAAAGTATTGGAGTTTCAGCTTCAACATCAGTCCTTTCAATGAACACCCAGGACTGATTTCCTTTAGGATGGACTGGTTGGATCTCCTTGCAGTCCAAGGGACTTTCAAGAGTCTTCTCCAACAGCACAGTTCAAAAGCATCAATTATTCAGTGCTGAGCTTTCTTTATAGTTTAACTCTCACATCCATATGTGACCACTGGAAAAACCATAGCCTTGACTAGACGGACCTTTGATGACAAAGTAATGTTTCTGCTTTTTAATTTTTAAATCTAAATTTATTTATTTTATTCGGAGGCTAATTACAATATTGCATGTGATACATATATACAATGGAGTATTACTCAGCCATTAAAAAGAATACATTCGAATCAGTTCTAATGAGGTGGATGAAACTGGAGCCAACTATAACAGAGTGAATTCTCTGCTTTTTAATATGCTATCTGGGTTGGTCATAACTTTCCTTCAAAGGAGTAAGCATCTTTTAATTTCATGGCTGCAGTCACCATCTGCAGTGATTTTGGAGCCCAAAAAATAAAAATCAGCCACTGTTTCCACTGTTTCCCCATCTATTTCCCATGAAGTGATGGGAGCAGATGCCATGATGTTAGTTTTCTGAATGTTGAGCTTTAAACCAACTTTTTAACTCTCCTCTTTCACTGTCATCAAGAGACTCTTTAGTTCTTCACTTTCTGCAATAAGGGTGGTGTCATATGCATACCTGAGATTATTGATATTTCTCCTGGCAATCTTGATTCCAGCTTGTGCTTCCTTCAGCCCAGTGTTTCTTTATTTGGGAACCACATAAAACTGAAATATATGTCACATGATACAAAAGTTGGAAAAATATGTCCAAATGTGACATATGTTTGCTTCTGAAACCCAAAAAGTTTTCCAAGCACGGCATCACTTTCCTTCATGAGGGGATATTAAATGCACCTTCAGAGCTCATCTTGATTCTGGTGGTGGAATGGCTTAAAAGAGGATCTTGGTCCTTGACTTTTCAAAGAAAGGGTTCAGCAGCCAGACAAGGTTGTGTAATAGAGACAACGTTTATTAGAAGCAAAGTGGATGATCACATGGGTGAAAAAAGTTTGCACACAATAGGGCAGCTTAGTTTGCTTACATGGGAGCAGTTTTCCAGATTGTCTCTGGACAGTCTTCTCACTTGTGCCCATGTTTGGTCTGGCAAAAGGCAGCGGGAGACCAGTTGCACCTGCTCAGCCTGGGACCTATTTTCTACCTCAACTTGACAAGCACTAGGTTATGGACTCTTATAAACTTCACTAACAGATTGGGTTTCCGAGTTTTTCTAGTTTATTTTCAAACCTCAAGGCAGAAATGTCTTATTAAGTTGTAGAGGGTGCTTCCTGATTGCTAGATCTTAGTATCATGAAGTCATCAGCGCTATGAGCCAATGTGATGTTTTATGGAATATCAAGTTGATCAAGGCCCCTCTAGATTATATCATAAAACAGACCCAAAGAAAGGGCATAGAAGGAGCACAGCAGGAAATAGGAAGAATTGTCATACTCTCCACATGCAGGCTACTTTTGATTTTATGTACTGACTGCACTAGAAAGGAGCATATCTGACAAATAAATAGCTAAAGATCAGGAACCAGGAGTTGTACTGAAGTATGACACTAAAGCATTAAACAAGCAAACCAAAAAAACACAAAACAGTAGCAAAAAAACCACACAAATCCATGATGGGTTGTAAATTGCATCATTACTTGGCTTAGATCATGACAACCTAATAAGATGCTCCATGATGCATCTGGTCTTTTTTCCTGATATGTAACTTATATGTGAAGTGAGTATGGGTTAAGAATCACCACTCCTGCATCTATAGACTTTGATAATATCCCTCCACTCTACCTATTTCAGGAGCATGGAATTACTCAGGGTACACTCTCTCTGATGGTGAATGTCTGGGAGCTTTAACTTATATAATAGCCCTTCCTTTATTATTCAGATAATCAATTTTAGTATTCTCCTAGTTATTAAAAATATCCATTTCAGCTGTACATCCCTGAGATTGTGGAAATATTGAATGATATGGAATGTGGAAATGTTTGAATGATAGATAAGTCTGCTGCTGCTTTGTTGCATCAGTCATGTCCAGCTCTTTGTGACCCTATGGATTGTAGCCTGCCAGGATCCTCTGTCCATGGGATTCTACAGGCAAAGAGTACTGGAGTGAGTTGCCAGGCCCTTCTGCAGGGGATCTTTCCAACCTAGGAATCAAACCCAGGTCTCCTGCATCACAGGCAGATTCTTTACCACTGATCACCAGGGAAGCCCAAATGATAGTCTAAGCTCACACATAAAATCCATTCCAATACTGCAAAGTTACTGAATTTTACTCTCCTTCTTCTACAATATGCCAACATATCAGGTTCATTGAGTTAATTAAGTGTAGGCCATTGCTGAGTTGAGTCTGATTCTGGCATATTTTTATTATAATTTCTAGATACTTGAATCAGGCATTAAATTCTAAATTCTAATTTGGTTCACTGTTATTAACAAATTTGAGTTATCTGAGATTTACATTATTTCCCTCTTTGTCTAGTATCCTCACAAACTTCAACTCTTATGCTCCTTGGGATCCTACAGATAAATATTGGAAAGGCCTTGTAATTCTCTTAAGTTCTCTGGTGGTTCAGATGGTAAAGCATCTGCCTGCAATGTGGGAGACCCAGGTTTGATCTCTGGGTTGGGATGATCTCCTGGAGAAGGCAATGACACCCCATTCCAGTACTCTTGCCTCAAAAATCCCATGGACCAAGGACCCTGGTAGGCTACAGTCCATGGGGTCGCAAAGAGTCAGACATGACTGAGTAACTTCACTTTTCTTTCACTTTGTGATTCTCTTAATGTGCAGATTACATGTCTTCTCCTGGACTGTTTTATATCTTTTTATCACTGTAGACAATGTCAAGTTCAAACTCAAATATTGCCCTCAAGAAAAAGAAAAGAAAGTTGTTTCTGGAGAATTGGTACTGAGTTTGAACACCTATAGGAGAGATTCAATGTAGAGGTGGACTAAGATCCCTCAGATAGGAGGATAACTTGCCACCTATGGAATAAGCATTTAATGAAGATGCTAGATATTTAGTTTCTTCACCTCAGTTCTGTTTGCCCAAATGTCCTAAGGCCTCAGTCTTTTCCCATCAGCATTTAATGTAAGGAAAGAGACTTATTAGGATACAGGGTTTCATCTGTGTTGCTGCTTTGAGACCCTCACGAAGCTAGGCTGATTTCCAGGTATATCTTCCCATTTATGACTATTAAAGATAAGAAATTTCAGAAGTACTATGGAGTCTTTTGATTTCCACAAGTGTCTTAATTTTAGAGTTCTAATTTTCAATTTGTCTTTGTTTTCCTATGTATGTCCTTTAGAGTGTTATGGAGTAACCAGGTGATTCCACAATCACTCAAGAATTTTGGTTGCTATGTTGTGTTGAGGAACCCCAAAGCATCCCCTGGCTCAGTGATTTTCAAGGAAGATTATAAGACTCTCCTATAGTCGCATGAATGCTATGATTTATTATAACTAAAGAATACAAAGCAAGTGCACAAAGTTGGAAAAGCATACTGGATGAAGTACAGAGGACACTGGGCATAAACTCTCTCTTTCCCAGTGGAGTCACACAGGGACTGCTTACTTATTGCAGTGAGATTGTGACAAAAATTATGCAATGTCTCCCAGGGGAGCTCATTACACGCTCTGTTCCCAGGAGTTTTATTGAGGGCTGGTCATGCAGGTACCACTGGAAACCAAGTGCTGAAATTCCAGACTCCCAAAGGAAAGCAGGTGCACAACAAAAAGTACATTGTTGTGTACATCAGAAAATATTATAGTGTGTACTTAAGTACACAGTTTTTGTCAGCAAACATCAAATAAACTTGAGGGAAAACATATTTTCCAAATAGTTTAGGCATAGAGAAACACTCTTGGAAGTTCTGGGAATGGTAAGAAGCCCCTTCCACAAACTAAATTTCCAGATGTCACCTAAGAGCTTGTCTTGCAAGCAGGCCTTGGAAAGGGTGGGGGTCTAAGTGACATTTGTGTGCAGCCCATTAACTCAGTGCAAAGAAACCTGTTCTTCCAAGACCTTGTTTTCAGATTGCACTTTATCCCAGGTTCCTCTGAAAATTTGAAAAATTACAGTATTTTTCAGTGCTATGAGTTGCTTGTATCTTATTTTCACCTGCAATGGAAGTTATTTATGTATTCTTTAAATCTATGACAAACAAAACTCCAGAGTCCCATTGTTATTAGCTTTTATTATAACATAGTTGCTTTATAATATTGTGTTAATTTCTAGTGTATAGCAAAATTAATCAGATATACATCTCTTGAGAAACCTACATGCAGGTCAGAAAGCAACAGTTAGAACTGGACATGGAACAGCAGACTGGTTGCAAATAGGAAAAGGAGCACGTCGAGGCTATATATGGTCACCTTGCTTATTTAACTTTTATGCAGAGTACATCATGAGAAATGCTGGACTGGAAGAAGGACAAGCTGGAATCAAGATTGCCGGGAGAAATATCAGTAACCTCAGATATGCAGATGACACCACCCTTATGGCAGAAAGTAAAGAGGAACTGAAAAGCCTCTTGATTAAAGTGAAAGAGGAGAATGAAAAAGTTGGCTTAAAGCTCAACATTCAGAAAATGAAGATCATGGCATCTGGTCCCATCACTTCATGGGAAATAGATGGGGAAACAGTGGAAACAGTGTCAGATTTTATTTTGGGGGGCTCCAAAATCNTTGCTACCCTGTGGACTGTAGCCCATCAATCTACTCTGTCCCATCCACGTTTCTACATATGACCCAAATTTGTTCCTTTTTATGGCTGAGTAATATTCTTGAGAGTTTTTTGGACGGCAAGGACATCCAACCAGTCCATTCTGAAGGAGATTAGCCCTGGGATTTCTTTGGAAGGAATGATGCTAAAGCTGAAACTCCAGTACTTTGGCCACCTCATGCAAAGAGTTGACTCATTGGAAAATACTCTGATGCTGGGAGGGATTGGGGGCAGAAGAAGAGGGAAACGACAGTGGATGAGATGGCTGAATGGCATCACTGACTCGATGGACATGAGTTTGAGTGAACCCTGGGAGTTGGTGATGGACAAGGAGGCCTGGCGTGCTGTGATTCATGGGGTCACAAAGAATCAGACATGACTGAGTGACTGAACTAAGCTGAATTGAAGACCAAATCTACAGAAAAGACACACAGAGAGTCATCACACAGAATTAAATACATTTTTAGAGTTAACAGGATATAGAAAGTACTTGTGTTCTTAGTCACAAGACACTGTACATGCCTGCTCAGTAGGTTATGTCTTTAAAGTGGGATTCTGTTTTTTGTTTTGTTTTTGTCCACACTGTATGTAGGATTCTTAGTTCCTCAAACTGGGATAAAACCATCACCCCAGCAGGGGGAGAATGAAGTCTTAATGACTGGACTGCCAGATAATTTCCTGAGAGAAACGTAATTCAAAAAGACACGTGTATACCAGTGTTCACTGTAGCACTGTTTACAACAGCCAAGACATGGAAACAACATAAAAGTCCATAAAGAAGATGTGGCCCATATATGTGATAGAATATTCAATTCAGTTCAGTTCAGTCACTCAGTCATGTCTGACTCTTTGCAACCCCATGTCTGACTCTTTGCTACCCTGTGGACTGTAGCCCATCAATCTACTCTGTCCCATCCACGTTTCTACATATGACCCAAATTTGTTCCTTTTTATGGCTGAGTAATATTCTTGAGAGTTTTTTGGACGGCAAGGACATCCAACCAGTCCATTCTGAAGGAGATTAGCCCTGGGATTTCTTTGGAAGGAATGATGCTAAAGCTGAAACTCCAGTACTTTGGCCACCTCATGCAAAGAGTTGACTCATTGGAAAATACTCTGATGCTGGGAGGGATTGGGGGCAGAAGAAGAGGGAAACGACAGTGGATGAGATGGCTGAATGGCATCACTGACTCGATGGACATGAGTTTGAGTGAACCCTGGGAGTTGGTGATGGACAAGGAGGCCTGGCGTGCTGTGATTCATGGGGTCACAAAGAATCAGACATGACTGAGTGACTGAACTAAGCTGAATTGAAGACCAAATCTACAGAAAAGACACACAGAGAGTCATCACACAGAATTAAATACATTTTTAGAGTTAACAGGATATAGAAAGTACTTGTGTTCTTAGTCACAAGACACTGTACATGCCTGCTCAGTAGGTTATGTCTTTAAAGTGGGATTCTGTTTTTTGTTTTGTTTTTGTCCACACTGTATGTAGGATTCTTAGTTCCTCAAACTGGGATAAAACCATCACCCCAGCAGGGGGAGAATGAAGTCTTAATGACTGGACTGCCAGATAATTTCCTGAGAGAAACGTAATTCAAAAAGACACGTGTATACCAGTGTTCACTGTAGCACTGTTTACAACAGCCAAGACATGGAAACAACATAAAAGTCCATAAAGAAGATGTGGCCCATATATGTGATAGAATATTCAATTCAGTTCAGTTCAGTCACTCAGTCATGTCTGACTCTTTGCAACCCCATGTCTGACTCTTTGCTACCCTGTGGACTGTAGCCCATCAATCTACTCTGTCCCATCCACGTTTCTACATATGACCCAAATTTGTTCCTTTTTATGGCTGAGTAATATTCTTGAGAGTTTTTTGGACGGCAAGGACATCCAACCAGTCCATTCTGAAGGAGATTAGCCCTGGGATTTCTTTGGAAGGAATGATGCTAAAGCTGAAACTCCAGTACTTTGGCCACCTCATGCAAAGAGTTGACTCATTGGAAAATACTCTGATGCTGGGAGGGATTGGGGGCAGAAGAAGAGGGAAACGACAGTGGATGAGATGGCTGAATGGCATCACTGACTCGATGGACATGAGTTTGAGTGAACCCTGGGAGTTGGTGATGGACAAGGAGGCCTGGCGTGCTGTGATTCATGGGGTCACAAAGAATCAGACATGACTGAGTGACTGAACTAAGCTGAATTGAAGACCAAATCTACAGAAAAGACACACAGAGAGTCATCACACAGAATTAAATACATTTTTAGAGTTAACAGGATATAGAAAGTACTTGTGTTCTTAGTCACAAGACACTGTACATGCCTGCTCAGTAGGTTATGTCTTTAAAGTGGGATTCTGTTTTTTGTTTTGTTTTTGTCCACACTGTATGTAGGATTCTTAGTTCCTCAAACTGGGATAAAACCATCACCCCAGCAGGGGGAGAATGAAGTCTTAATGACTGGACTGCCAGATAATTTCCTGAGAGAAACGTAATTCAAAAAGACACGTGTATACCAGTGTTCACTGTAGCACTGTTTACAACAGCCAAGACATGGAAACAACATAAAAGTCCATAAAGAAGATGTGGCCCATATATGTGATAGAATATTCAATTCAGTTCAGTTCAGTCACTCAGTCATGTCTGACTCTTTGCAACCCCATGTCTGACTCTTTGCTACCCTGTGGACTGTAGCCCATCAATCTACTCTGTCCCATCCACGTTTCTACATATGACCCAAATTTGTTCCTTTTTATGGCTGAGTAATATTCTTGAGAGTTTTTTGGACGGCAAGGACATCCAACCAGTCCATTCTGAAGGAGATTAGCCCTGGGATTTCTTTGGAAGGAATTATGCTGAAGCTGAAACTCCAGTACTTTGGCCACCTGATGTGAAGAGTTGAATCACTGGAAAAGACTCTGATGCTGGGAGGGATTGGGGGCAGGAGGAGAAGGGGACAACCGAGGATGAGATGGCTGGATGGCATCACGGACTCGATGGACATGAGTCTTAGTGAACTCTGGGGGTTGGTGATGGACTGGGAGGCCTGGCGTGCTGCGATACATGGGGTTGCAAAGAGTCAGACATGACTGAGTGACTGAACTGAACTGAATTGAATATTCTATCACATATATGGGCCACATCTTCTTTATGGACTTTTATGTTGTTTCCATGTCTTGGCTGTTGTAAACAGTGCTACAGTGAACACTGGTATACACGTGTCTTTTTGAATTACGTTTCTCTCAGGAAATTATCTGGCAGTCCAGTCATTAAGACTTCATTCTCCCCCTGCTGGGGTGATGGTTTTATCCCAGTTTGAGGAACTAAGAATCCTACATACAGTGTGGACAAGAACAAAACAAAAAACAGAATCCCACTTTAAAGACCTTTTTATTAGGCCCACTTCTGGGGGGTAGTTATTATATCAATCTGTGACCCAACAAAAAACAAGTGAAATAATAAAATTTGAGATATGTAAAAGGGGAGGTATTTACAAAGGTCAGAGTAGGGAGACTTCATAGAATGAGACAAAAACACAGGAGATAAAAAGAGAACATTTCATGCAAGTTCAGTTCAGTTCAGTCGCTCAGTTGTGTCCAACTCTTTGTGACTCCATGAATCGCAGCACGCCAGGCCTCCCTGTCCATCACCATCTCCTGGAGTTCACTCAGACTCGCGTCCATCGAGTCCGTGATGCCATCCAGCCGTCTCATCCTCTGTCATCCCCTTCTACTCCTGCCCCCAATGTACTCTGCATAAAAGTTAAATAAGCAGAGTGACAATATACAGCCTTAACATACTCCTTTCCTATTTGGAACCAGTCTGTTGTTCCATGCCCAGTTCTAACTGTTGCTTCCTGGCCTACCTACAGGTTTCTCAAGAGGCAGTTTAGGTGGTCTGTTATTCCCATCTCTTTCAGAATTTTCCACAGTTTATTGGGATCCACACAGTCTAAGGCTTTGGCATAGTAAATAAAGCAGAAATAGATGTTTTTCTGGAACTCTCTTGCTTTTTCCATGATCCAGCAGATGTTGGCAATTTGATCTCTGGTTCCTCTGCCTTTTCTAAAACCAGCTTGAACATCAGGGAGTTCACGGTTCATNCCCACCACACACCCAGCAGAGCACTGGCACTCATATTCTGGTGCTCGCTGAGGGGATGAAGGCAGCTGTGCATGGTGAGGGAGGGGCAGGATAGTGAGCTGGAGAGAACAGTGGCCGCAGGCAGACTCCCTGGCGCCAGCCTGAGACCCAGGCCGAATGTCCGTCCATTCCCTGCAGTGTCCGACGGGCACACATTCGGCCGCCCGAGCCACAGGATGCGCTACGCCTGCAGCCCCGCCGAGGACTGGCCTCCGCCCTTGGACCTTAGCTCTGATGGGGACGTGGATGCCACGGTGCTCCGAGAGCTGTACCCAGACTCTCCACCCGGGTAAGGGGGCCACGCAGGGGCGGCAGGAGGGCCTGAGAGGGCGGGGCTCCGGACAGGAAGCCCCGCCCCCACGGGGACTGGCAACACCCCAGATGGTATAAACGCAGAGCATATCTGCTCAGTGGGCGTGGCCATCTCTTCACCCTCCTGACTGAGTGAGGTGGGGCGTGACTCAGCAGATGTCACCGAGGCCCACTCCAAAAGGCGAAAAGAAGAGAAGTCAGTTGCCCCAGGATGGGTGAGGATCTGAGGTGGAGGGTCCAGCCCGAGCCCCTTGGTTGCTGCTCACTTGCCCAGTCCTGTCCGATTCTTTGCGATCCCGTGGACTACAGCACACCCCGCAGCGCACCGAGCTTCCCTGTCCTTCACCTTCTCCCGGAGTTTGCTGAAATTCATGTGCACTGCGCTGGCGACACCATCCAGACATCTCACCCTCTGTCGCCCTCAGCATGAGCCCCTGAAGTCCCGGTCACAGCGCCTGGGACAGGTGTCACTGTCTCCAGCTGCGCCCATGGCCCACCGGGCGGCCCTGTCCTGGGGGGATTCTCCTCTGGGTCCTGTCCTGGCAGCCACTCTCAGGCACCTCACCCACCACTTAGGACCTGGAAAGACCACTTCCCATCCAGGGGACCCCCTTGCGCCCTGCACACAGCCCCATCCTCCCCGTCACCTTTTTACTCTTTGCACCCTAGGGTCACTGGGAGGGATGGACTTTCCCGAAGGATGGGTGATTTTCTGCCCTGCAGCTTCAGGTTCAGAGGGCCCCCAGGAAGTCCTCCCTAGCCCTTGAAGGAGCACTTTGGGGTGACCTGAGACCAAGGAGTGTCTGGCTGCCCCCACCAGCACTCCCCACACTGGGAGCCCCACCTCGGCAGTGGCAGCTGCTGTTCTAAGCGATCTGGGACCCAGGGTTTGGTGACTCACTCACTTGTGTTCACAGGGACACCGGGGCTGAGTCAGGGCCAGAATCCAGGTCTCAGTGTGCTTGGCGCCCCTCCCCAGTGTGTGGAGGAGTCTCACTGAAGTCAGTGGGACCAAGGCCTGGCCTGCTTCACTCCAGGGCAGCCTGTCACTGTGGCTGGGCCTCTGGCTCTTGGTGGGGGAGACCCCGCTACCTGCCACTGACGCCAGCTCGCACAGGGCCTGAGGGAGCTTCTTCTCTTGCAGTTACGAGGAGTGTGTGGGACCGGGCGCCACTCAGCTGTACATCCCCACGGACGCCCCACCCCCCTACTCACTGACCGACTCCTGCCCCGAGCTGGACGGCGCCCTGGATGCGGGCAGTGGCCACAGCCCTGGCCGACACCAGCAGGCGCAGAGGCCGCAGGGCCAGAGTGGCCTCCGCACTGTCTCCATGGACACCCTGCCCCCTTACGAGGCTGTGTGTGGGCCCAGCCCCCCATCAGGCCGGCTGCCACTGCCTGGACCACAACCAGGCCCACAGAGCTCCCAGGGTTCGCCCGCCCCAACCCAGGCCCCGGCCTTGGGCCCAGAGCGGATCATGTGAGCGACCTGGTGGTCAGGTCCCGCCGGCCCCTCAGGGCTGAGTCACATCTTTCNTGCTTTTGAATATGCTATCTAGTTTAACGGTCATAACTTTTCTCCCAAGGAGTAAGCATCTTTTAATTTCATGGCTGCAATCACCATCTGGAATGATTTTGGAGCCCAAAAATATAAAGTCTGACACTGTTTCCACTGTTTCCCCATCTATTTCCCATCAAGTGATGGGACCGGATGCCATGATCTTCGTTTTCTGAATGTTGAGCTTTAAGCCAACTTTTTCGCTCTCCTCTTTCACTTTCATCAAGAGTCTTTTTAGCTCCTCTTCACTTTCTGCCATAAGGGTGGTGTCATCTGCATATCTGAGGTTATTGATATTTCTCCCAGCAATCTTGATTCCAGCTTGTGTTTCTTCCAGTCCAGCATTTCTTATGATGTACTCTGCATAGAAGTTAAATAAGCAGGGTGACAATATACAGCCTTGACGTACTCCTTTTCCTATTTGGAACCCGTCTGTCCAGTTCTAACTGTTGCTTATGTCAGTTTAGTGAATATTAAATCAGATTCAAATTTAGACCTTTTCAACCCCAGTAACTATTTCAATTTTAGCATGTGTCAATGTGGAACCCATAAGATTAAATATATATTGTTTATCTATTTATCAAATATTGATAGAGCACATACTGCATGCCTGACTGTGATGTATGCACTGGTATTTCAGCAATAAGTGGTCCAAACAATGTCTCTGTCTTCCTGGTTTTGACACATGGGAGCCAGATAACACACATAAATAAAAAGGATAACTTCAGCTATGGTTTAGTGTTATATTTCAGTTATCAGTTGCTGCATAATGAATCTCTCCAACACAAAAAGGGCTTAAAGCCATGATTATTTTGTATATATCATGAATCTGTGGGTAGAATGGACAGATCTGGTCTTAACTAGGCTCACTCATGAGGCTGGCCCCAACTCATACATCTGGGTATTGGTACCACCTCTCAGCTGGCCTTATCTCTCCATTAGAGAGATAAATGAGCTCCTCTTTAGAACTTTGGAGAAGGAAATGGCAACCCACTCCAGTGTTCTTGCCTGGAGAATCCCAGGGACGGGGGAGCCTGGTGGGCTGCCGTCTATGGGGTCACACAGAGTCAGACAAGACTGAAGTCACTTAGCAGACTTAGCAGTTAGAACTTAGCCTGGACCTCCCGACATAAAGGATGGAGCAAGAGAAGAAAAACAGAAGGTGTTGATTCTGGCAAGTCCATCCTGAGATGCTTCATTCAAGCTTCCTATCAAAAGAAACACTAAAAATGATATTTATATATAGGTATAAATGTAAACCATACATATGGATTAATAGGCAAAGATTTCTAGAGTTTTGGAGAAATACTAGAATGCTGAAATTTGACTGAAATCACAAATACTAGCCCATCATGCAATATACAGCTAGGATAAGTGAAAGAATCTTCATAAAAGTAGACTAAAAATAGTTTTCACCCACTCTTCTCCACCCTCCCAGTTTGCCTCATCGCTTCCAGGACAAGAGAGTTTCTTTTTAAAGCAATCAGAATACCTCTTTAGAAACTCCATTACATTTTGTCTTTCTAAGTCCAATTAAAATTACAATTGCATGAGAGCTACTGGGGGGGAAATCAAGGCAGGAAAGAAACCAGGAGAGACACTACAGCAGCCTGAAAATAAGGCCACCTCACATAAAGGGCTATAGAAGGGGTTTGTGCTGTGGGAAATGGGTATCACAGCTCCCCGAGCACCAGACCCACCCACAGAGTCAGAGAGCAGGAGTACAGCCCCAAAAGATCCTAGCAGCAATCATCTAGATGTAAGCCTGCCCACTTGTGAGCAACAGGATGATGGCATCACACAGCTCCATCACTCAACCATTACCCTTGGGGCACACTGGAAGTATGCCTGCAGGCAAAGAATCAAGACAGAGGGAATAGACTGGAAGATGGGAAAATCATTCAGTATCTTAAGTAAGAAAAACAAAACCTCTTCCCTACCTAGTAAGGGTTAGAGATGCTCATTTGTCACATGTTTTTAAACACGTCTTTTCTCAGACATTCAGGATGCACACATACAGGCTGTCATACATTTTTATGACTCAGAGAAGGACACTGAAGTTGATTGAGTCCCTGGCAAAGAAGGATAGGAGTACTAAATTTTTAATAGAAAATATTGAAAGAACAATTCTGCAAAAAGAATTGTCTTGAGAACTGATTAATGCTTAAAGTTTTACCTGTGTTTGTGAAATGTTAAAATGTGAATTTCATCTTTGAATAAAACTTGATTCACATGGAGTTCTGGGAAGTTCATATATACTGCTGCTTCTTTGTCTGATAATCGTAAAAACTTACCAAAGTGATTGTAATCAGAATCTGACCCCAACCCAACACAAACAATACACTACATGAAACAGGGAGGGGAATTTCTTTTCTTTCTTTCTTTCTTTTCTTTTCTTTTTTTTTTTTTTTTTTTACTTTATTTTACTTTACAATACTCTATTGGCTTTGCCATACATCGACATGAATCCACCACAGGTATTTTTGGTTAGAAACTATAATTGGATTTGTCAATTCCCTAGAAAACCAAAAACTCAGTTTTGCCTAATTTTAATCACTCAGTAGTCCTTTTAGTAAAAAGGGTGAAGGGTTTCATTATAGACCACTGTGTGTCATTTAATCAGTAAATGTATATACACATTTGAGAACATTAATTAGAAATATATAATCATTATTGTAAGAATTCAATTAGTTTTTGGACTCAGTTTGGTTGCAGATAAATTTTCATTGGTAATTTTAATTATCAGTCAGAAATGTTTATTTTTGAAGTAAACAGATATCTCTTAATATCCTTCATGTTCAAACTGTGTACCATCACAGAACATAATATAGCAAGGTAAGATATAGTGTTTCACCTCTGCAGTTGTTGCCAGATCAGGTCTGCTGCTCACTGCTCAAAAATCAATCCTCAAGGTAAAAATGTTGGTAGGAAGAAAAGTTGCTTTAATCAGAATTCTGGTAATCTGGGAGAGAAGGTGGACTCGTGTTCATCAGTGTCCCCCAAAAACAACCTCCAAAGATTCTACTGGGCTATGAAAGTTTTTAAAGAGAAACAAAAGTAATTTCAGTTAATCAACTGAACGAGGGTCAGAGTCATTGCCATCTCCCATCGTGTGCAGGCTTGTCACCTTTTGTGTTCTTTAGATATTATCTTCCTCACATAGTTTGTGAGATGGATGCAGGGGAAGCTGGAGAAGAGATCTGGCATGGATTAATTATTTACTCTTCATTTCTACTACTCTGATCTGTGGGAAGCATCAACATCTTAGGCAAAGTATGGCATGATGAAAGGACTTGGAAGGTGTGTTTGGGCTGAAGATGAGTAGAGGATGGGGGCAGCTGGTTTGAGGTTAGTGACAGACAAAGGGGCCACTGCAGGGAGTTCTTTCCTGCCAAAAGCTGCTTACACAAGCTATTTATAAGCCTTTAAATCCGTTTGCAATTTAATTGATTGGAAATGTTTAAGAACTGTCATTGTATAATTTTTGTTTGTTTTTTACATTTGTGGAAATGTATAGTCCTTTCCTGTTGCATCTGGGAGTCCTGTGGAGTAGACCTTGGGTGGTTATTTGTGCCCTCAGTTGGATCTTTCTTCCCCTGAATGCTGGGAGGAATGCTGAGATGCTGAATGCTGAAAACCCGATGTCAGCATTTCAGGTTTCTCAGTACGTTGACAATCTTGAGAACTGATAGAGGAGGCAGATTAAGCCCGGGATACCTGATGCTGTTTTGTTGTTTTTGTTTGTTTGTTTTCAGCTTGAGAACAGGCTGCTGCTGCTGCTAAGTCGCTTCAGTCGTGTCAGACTCTGCGACCCCATAGACGGCAGCCCACCAGGCTCTGTCGTACCTGAGATTCTCCAGGCAAGAACACTGGAGTGGGTTGCCATTTCCTTCTCCAACGCATGAAAATGAAAAGTGAAAGTGAGGTCGCTTAGTCGTGTCCGACTCTTCGCGACCCCATGGACTGTAGCCTACCAGGCTTTTCCATCCATGGGATTTTCCAGGCAAGAGTACTGGAGTGGGATGCCTTCTCTGAGAACAGGCTAAGCTAAGCTAAGTCACTTCAGTCCTGTCCGACTCTGTGCGATCCCATAGAGGGCAGCCCACTAAACTCCTCCGTCCCTGGGATTCTCCAGGCAAGAACACTGGAGTGGGTTGCCATTT
>SJYV01050808.1:69303-107473 GCA_006410875.1 Neotragus pygmaeus | reverse complement strand
AAATAAACACTAGGGGGAAATTAAAAGTTTCTCAACTGAAAATTCTCAAGTTCATTTTTCACAGATATTGACAACAAGCAAAGCAGCTTACAAAAAAAAAATCAAACTTATCTTAAAAATAAATAAATATAAGATCAAATCAATCATTTTGAGGAAAATATGGCTCCTTTTCAAAAGTTCTGTTTGGTTTGTGACTAGACTTGAAAATATTAAAATAAACCAAACAGATCCCAACAATACTGATTTGCACTACAAGATCTGAAAAAAGCACTTCAAGTTTTAAGCTGAAGGTTTCATTTCCCCTCTACCCTACTATTCCCCAGAGAAAGTAAATAGCGAAAAGCAGCTCTTGAAAAAATAAACAAAAACAAAACAAAACCACCAACCACAACTGATCATATAAGACAAACTTTAAACATTTCACTCTAGTTGGTCTTATGTTAGGGTAAGGTTTCTGTAGCAAGGATTCCCTAGTCNAAATAGCGAAAAGCAGCTCTTGAAAAAATAAACAAAAACAAAACAAAACCACCAACCACAACTGATCATATAAGACAAACTTTAAACATTTCACTCTAGTTGGTCTTATGTTAGGGTAAGGTTTCTGTAGCAAGGATTCCCTAGTCTCATCCTCTGTCTCTCATTTGTTAGTCAATGCCACACTTTTATCAAATAAGGCTATGCAGAGCTTTTCCTAAGAAATCAGGCTGAGCTGGAGGTAGCTTTAGGACAGCATCCTTGAATGGCAAATAAGAGTCTGTATGCCCTATAATATCATGACTCCCCATCGACATTACTGCCAGTCATTTCTATGAGTTTTCTTGGGGTCTAAGCCATGGGAACTCAGAAACGGACAAATTCCCTTTTTCTTCTTTTATGGTCCCAAGCCATGGCTTCTGCTGACAAGGAAAGCCTTCTGTTTTGAGCACGGCTGTCCTCTCCCTGTGATGAGCGCTACTGTCAACATTGTGTGTTGGGCAAGGGACTCTGCTTTAGGACACATGAGAGTGGCATGGGCCCTTACCATCTGGTGAAATCTTAGTCTGAGTTTCAACAGGAATAGGATTAAGTGACCTCAACCTATCCCTCAATCTATGTGTCATTCAGTTTGAGCACCACTTGTCAACAGCCCAGCTCAAAAGAAAAGCACCAAGATCACTACCTTTCTAACTCCTCATCCACAAAGCTTGGAGTCCAGTCTCACTCGTGGCTCCCCCTTGCTAAGGATACCTAAAAACACAAATGTGACACAGCACTCCTTCTCGGGTGGGACTTGAGCCCCACTAAAACTCAGACTGGGGCCTGAACCTAAGAACCCTGACTTAAGAGGGGACTCAAGCCCACTGTCTTTTAACTGAAACTACCCACCTGGTGTCAGGACTTACTGAAACTCAGATTCTTTTGTCTTGAAGAAGAAAAAAATCAGTGTGAGTCAAAGCAATAGTAGAGAGTGAGTTTATTAGCATAAGATGCTTATTAGCATAGTGGGCAAGTAAGGGAGCACAGCCCTGAGAACACACAGGGCTACATTTTTATAACCAAAGAAAAAGTAAGGAGGGGAGAAGACCACCTTCATCTTCATTTTTGAGTGGGTGTCAAACCTTACATAATTAGTTTCCCCTTTGACTCTATACCATCTCACCGGGACAGTCATGAGCTATTTAAATCATATATTAACAAAGGAGTAGTGATAAACACTAAAATATGGCAATTTATCCCAAGTTTCAGCACAATGCTCCGTTTCACCTAGTTTCTTTCCACTTTCACCTATGTTTCTGTCTTGGCTACATCTAGAATGTTACTCTTCAAGGACCATTAACTCCCTGGCTTCACCTTATGACATTCAGACCTCGTATCTATTTACTTCTGTTTTGACTATCAGGATTTGTGGCTTGAGTGTACCTGAGTCTTCCTTCAAGGCAGAGTAGATTGTTGGTAGGCTACTAGATTATTTTCTTGAGTGTCATTAGCTTACAACAGTCTCCCACACTCCCTTAAAATTTCTTTCTATTGTTAATTCCTAGTAGGATTTCTTTTTTTTTAATTAATTAATTTATTTTTTAAATTTTACTTTACAATACTCTATTGGCTTTGCCATACATCGACATGAATTCACCACAGGTGCAAGCAGGATGCATCCACAAGCAGGATGCAGGATGCTTGGGGCTGGTGTACGGGGATGATCCAGAGAGATGTTGTGGGGTGGGAGGTGGGAGGGGGATTCAGGATTGGGAGCTTGTGTACACCTAGTAGGATTTCTAAACTATTGAATTATCGTACTCTATCCCTATCAAATGTAATAAAGTAATGCAGTGACATCACACAATAGTGAAAATGATTGAAAGCTACTCACATCAACATGGATGAGTTTCAGGAACACTGAGAAAGAAAAGAAAGACTCAGAAGTCTCTAGTGCACACTTCCTTTTATATGAATTTTCCAAACTAAACAATATATTGGACAAATTAAGTATATAGCACTTAAACATATATTAAGCAAACAAAAAATACTGTTAAAATAAATATGTAGAAGTAAAATATGAAGAAAAAATATGGGAATGATTGGAAAACAGTTCAGGGTTTGGTCATTCTCCAGACAAACTAATGCTTAGACCTGGGCTCCCAGGAGCTTTCGGGCTATGAGTAATGTATCTGTTCTCCTCTGAGGCGGGGCAGTCACTTTTCCTTACTCACTTTTCAAATCNAACTCTTGTCGACCATGAATTCTGTAGTAAGTTAAATCTTGTGATTACAAAATTGCTGCTTTTTTTCCATCTCCTTTTTTTCAAATTTCATGTCAGTCATGTCATCACTTTAAAAGTATGATAAAAATCAGACTTCCTATCTCCTTCACAGGTACTCTCAACTTTTCACATTTCACAATAATCTCTACTTATTCAATTTTAAAAATTTTTAAGCACTTATTTTGATATGTATTTTCACATTTAAACCTCTTTGTGGTTACTTTTTACCCCTCTACTTCTTGGCAACCCACACAGCATATAGCAAGGCATTAAGCACATGCTGGGTTCTCAGTACACTCTCTCAGTGATACCTAAGAGAAGATGAACTCTTGTGAATTCACAAATAGGACAATGGGGGGAAAAATGAGTTTGCCAAATGGCTTTATTCTAATGTCAACATGACACTTGGAAATCCAATACTGAGCAAAACAGAAATATAAGTGCTGTTTTTACCCAAATAATTGAATTCTAAAAGACTTTTGTTTAAAAGTTGAGGAAGAAGCAATTAGAATTTCCCAGTAAAGGACTACTTCAGATCTTGAAAATCCAATTTTGTATATCATAATTGTACCATTTAGTATACCCTAAAGTTGATTTGACAGGCCTCTTATTTCTGCCTTTATTTCTTGACAATGTGATGTGTTTTCATTATGAATGATGATATAAATTGTCAATAAGCATATCATTTTACAAGTAAAATTCCATTTTATCTGAACAATTGAGTTTATGAGCCAATGTGACAACAAAGTTAGACTGAGCTTTGTATAGGTAATGAAAAATAGCTGCCTCATTTTATTATTTGTTCAGAAGCAGCTCTTCTATAAGATGAGTTTGATGACCCCGCATGTGGAAGCTTTCCAGAATCAGTTTTTACACTAATTCAAAACAAACATTTCAGCAAATTAACAAAAAACTATCTCTGATGACTGTTTTTTGTAAACACTAGATCATCATTTAGGTTTTCTGAATTCAGTGATGCTTATTAAGACCCCAGTTAGTCACATCATACATTTATACATTCATTTATTCACTCATTCGCTAACTATTTGGATATATAGTGGACTGTGAGTAAAGCCTCTGCTTTTAAGGTATTTTTATTTAAAGCCACTGATTTACATAGACCGCTCTGGTTTTGCAGTTAAACCACGATCTATTTACAAGCACAAACCTTTATAGGTTCAGTCCAAGCTGTGGGCAAATTACTTAAATTATTTGTGTCTCAGTTTGTTCATCTGAAAAGTAGGGATTACAACAGTATTTTTGTTAAAACATTGTTCTGAAGATTAAATATGTTAATATTATCAAAACATTAAAAAAATTTACTGTCACACAGTCAATACAAAATAAAAGTTGGCTATAGTTTGAGGTTATAAGATTATATTTTGTAAGCTTATAGTATAAGATTATTACAAACAATGTGTATTCATTGTAAAAGTAAGTTGACAATTGTTGATGACTCAAAAACAAGGTGCAATCTATCTAAAAGTATGTAAATAAAAAAAAGTGAGGAGACAGACCTATGATTAGACTATGCACAAATAAACAGGGGGCAGCTCCAAAAGGATGTAACTTTACAAAGCTATTTATTTTCAAAGATAATTAATAGCTTCTACTCCTATATATTTCACTTTTCTAAAAATAAAATTTGAAATAAAAAAATAGTTGCTACATAAGTTAGGTCTTTATAGATCTGTATTTTGAGTCTATTTTTAAAGATCAAATTAAATGAACACTAGGGATTTTATATATACTTGACTAATTAATTGGTGCAGTTACCAATCTCATTGCATTTATTAAGAAAACTTTATGAGAACAATAAATCCTAGTTCATCAAGGGAAATTAAAACTTATGGAAGTTCGTGAGAAGTAATCACTGCATTCTACAAGTTGAGGATAGCAACACATAGGAGGGTGTTCCCTTGTTACATCAGTGATTCAGAGTTGATGAAGTTTAATTTGTTCAAAACTCTCCTACCACCACTTCTTGTTCTCTGCCATCTCTAAAGATACCGTGCTCAAAATTATCTCAAAATATTTTTAAAATTTCTGCAGGCATTGATTTTGCATGTTTGGGGAATAGCATAATGTCATGGGCAACTCTCACTCATTAATTTTTTTTAATTCATATTAAGTCCAACAGCAACATAGCCATGTCATTCAGAACACACCACTGCATAACACAAAGAATATCAAAGTTAACAAATGAATGCCTATACCAAGTCTCACTGGAAAATTCCCTGAAGCGAGGAAAGATAGAAGGCAGGAGAAGGGGACAACAGAGGATGAGCTGGTTGGGTGGCATCACCGACTCAATAAACATAAGTTTGAGCAAGCTCCAGGTGATAGTGAAGGAAAGGGAAGCCTGGAATGCTGCAGTCCATGGATACGACTGCAAAGAGTCAGACGTGACCGAGCATTTGAACAACAACTAAATCTCACATTTAAGATAATTGAGGAGATGTGGTTATCAAGCTTTACAGAATATGGAATATGTATGTGGTGAAGGAAAAAAAATGTAATGTATTTGTTGATGGGGGAAAAGGACATAATCCCAAAAGGAAAGGAGAAAAAANTGTATTATATGTCTGCTTGATGTTGCCATTAGGGAATGCTGGTTTATGTGGCCAGTACTAGATGCCTATAACAAAGGTCAAGAAAAACCAACACATTACTGCTGAGCTTCCTGGCCTTTTGATGTGCTAGTAGGGCTTTCTATGTTGTCCATTTTGTCTTATTGTACTCTGATTTTCCATTCTTGTTTATTTGAGGGAATATATACAAGATAACATGAGTATGTTGGCAGAATGACAGCTGTAGTGGAATTTAGCACAAGTTTATGTAAAAGACATCTAGCCACATAAGAGAAAGAAAAGGGACTTCTGACATACAACAGAGTGTGTAAGCTTATTATTTTCATTTGGAAAAAATTACTCCAAGGTTGATGGCTTACAGATGTGATGAACAGATTGGCAGAATACACTGGGCAGTCTTATAGAACTTCATTGTGAGAAATAGTCAAAATATCAGGACCTTGAGATTTTTATCTCCTGACACATAGAGGTATGGAACAAAGACCAGAAGAAAACATTTTTTTTAATGCCCTACTATGAAATCTCTGTGATTTATAACTTATAACATACTTATAGCATCCTGTGTAGAAAGCAGTCCTAGGTCACATGGATGTATTTCCTTTTATTAAGATGAGCTGAATATATTTCCAAGACCTGTCATAAGTATCAGCAGTATTCCAGTTGTAGTGTTGCCCTACGTCCTCCACAAAGACTACTACCAGTTTCCTACAACCTGCCAGCACTACTGTTCCAGTGTCATCATCGTCCTAGGAACATAATATGAATGGTATTTACTAGAGTTGTGCAGAGGGGTGGCCTGGGCACCTGAGCACCATCTTATAAAATGTAATGAATGCGGTGTAAAGAGGAAAGCTCAAACCCTACAGAATACTGTGTATCCCACAAAGTGTGATGGGTACAGCTGTTAAATGAACTGAATCCTTTGTCCAAATTCATGTGTTGAAGTCAGCCCTAACTTCCATGTGACTATGCAAAAGATAGGGTCTTTGAATAGCTGATAAGGCTAAATGAAGTCATTAGGATAGAGACCTGACCCCAAAGAACTGGTTTCTTTATAGAAAAGGAAGAGGCACCAGAGCTTGCTCTCTCTTTCCATGCATGAGGAAAAAACAGGCCATGTGCACATAGTGAGAGGAGAGCTACTACCAGTTAAGGGAAGAAGCCTTAGAATGACACCTACCTTGCTGGTTCCTGGACCTTGGGCTTCCAGCCTCCAAAGCGATGAGAAACAAACCTCTGTCATTTAACCCTCACTCCAACCCTAAGTCTACAGTTTTTATTATGACATTGTGAGAAGAATAAAACAGGAACTTAAGCTCTTGAGTGCAAAGTTTTACTAGTGATTTTATTTATATTTAGAGTGCTACCCTTCCTATTCCTATCCATCTACTCACAAACAGCCGCATAATATGTATATTTGCACCCTGAAAATCCATGTCAGGTGATCTCTCTTCTACAGTGCCTTTCTTCATCTTTCATTGTATGTCATCCTACTAGCAACTGAAATTAATAGCATGTTTTCACCATTCATAACGTATGTTCCAGTGATCTGTACGTGTAATTATGAGCATTATCACTATTCCTGTAGTTATCCTGTCAGTAAAAGGCAGCTGCTGAGAACAGAAACTTTTCTTTCTTTCATATTGAATATATTGGCAAGTTTTGTCAGCCCTGTATCAACGTATTCCTTGAGATTGAGCATGTTGCCTCAGATACAGCTCCATCTGTTGAATTTTAACTACCTCGCCTGTCACTTGGACGATATCAGTAACTTCCTAGACACAGTTGTCTTCCACCACTCTAGTTTCCTTATAGGATAATCTTTTCATAGACTGCTAAGTCGCTTCAGTAGTGTCCAACTCTGTGCGACCCCATAGACGGCAGCCCACCAGGCTCCCCCTGTCCCTGGGATTCTCCAGGCAAGAACACTGGAGTGGGTTGCCATTTCCTTCTCCAATGCATGAAAGTGAGAAGTGAAAGTGAAGTCGCTCAGTCATGTCCGACTCTTAGCTACCCCATGGACTGCGACCTACCAGGCTCCTCCATCCACGGGATTTTCCAGGCAAGAGTACTGGAGTGGGGTGCCATTTCCTTCTCCGTATCTTTTCATAGAAGCCATTGTAATCTTTTTAAAATGTAAGTCATATAGCATCACTTATCTGCTTAGCCACCAATGCCACCATCTTGCTGCAAGTCACAGTAAAAAATCAAAGGTTGTCCTAAAAGGGATCATTTAATTTATCTTGTTTGGTCATTTCAGAAGTGAAGGACTGAGAGTGTTGGAGTTGGCAAGAGTCTTCCTGAGTCACATTCAACATATCAGCTGCAGAACTGGGACTGTGCCTATCACCAGTGCCAATTATCACACCACATGGGGCACAATGTTTCCTTTTAGTAGGGATGAAAGAAAGGCAATCTTTGAGAAAGCAGAGATTCACAGAAGGAAATGCCTGGTTGGAAGACAGAAATTTGTGATACATAATATCTTTTGTTCTGGCTTCCAAGAATCTATCTGAAAGAATGAGTTTCCATTATATGTGTTTTTCATTGTAAATTAATCTGTATGTTTCATGCAAATTATAGCTATGATTAATAAATGGCCCATTAGACCTATTTGTCCATTCACTTCTCAAATACTGTTGCATATCTCCTAAATCCCCGTCATTATTGTAGGTATTAGAGAAAAGTAGTTAACAAAATACACACATATGTATAAATTCAGTTAAATAAAATTATAAAAGTTAATTTGTTTAGAACTATTATATGAAAGAAATTAAAACTGAAAAATTAGTGATTTACATCTGTACAATGTACAAAAGACAGACACTGTACAGAAACTTCAGTAAAGCATGGAGTATGTCAGATCCAAATAAGTGTTGAAAAGTAAAATCAAATAGGGAGGAGCTAGGGATAATTTGGGGCTGGAAAAAAAAGATGTAATTTAGGTTGAGGATCCAGGAGAGATTTCCTTGACAAGTTCAGTCATTTGACTACAAATCTGAAAGAAATGAAGGGGTGATCCACTTGAGCACATGAGAAGGAACAGCTGGCAGAGCTGAGTCAATGCGAAGGCCGCGAGGCAGGGCTGTGTCTGCATGTGTGAGGACAGGTTAGTCAGTGCAGGCAGAGCAGAATGAGCAACGGGGGAGCTACCAAGGTAGAAAGATACCAGCTCATGCCAAAAGTCAGGGGCTTGTGTGAGACCTCAGCTTTTTCTCTGAGATGGAAACTCTTGGAGGGCCTGAGCAGAGCAACGGTTCCAGGCTAAAACAGCAGCAAGGGAGAAGCAGAGATACACTTTGAAGACAATTATAACAACCCAGGCATCTGAAATGTGGGCAATTCTGTCACCTCCACACAGGTCCCATCTAATACCATAGATTGTCTGACTAAAAACTCACCTAATCTTGTCTAGGTAACCAACCAGAATAATACATCTTCCCCATTCCCTTGGAAACATGGCTCAGTTCAGTTCTCTTTCATTCGGCTACCCTGCAGGTGGGATGCTTGCCAATTATCACTATCTTCTTAAAAAATCTTTTAGGCTAATTCTATTAATTGATTATTTTATGCATTGATTTATTGTGCAATCCAAACCAATATTATGTAAATAAATTAAATGTGTGTACAAAAAGTCATTATTTATATGAAGGCCATGTGAAAATTTTTGAAAACTTGATAAAAAGAAGTGTGTTTTAAAATATTGAATTAGGTGAAGGAGATGATTTTAAAGACTAGGGAAAAGGGAAAATCTATAAAGATGCTTTACTCAGATTGTTTAAAAAATCTATTTAAGTAGAATGTCTACTTTTAAGTAAACCAAACTAAATGCAAATATTGATAAAGATAAGTGCAATTATTTTTAATTAAAATAAAATATCTAAGCCTAACTCATTATCTCTAAATGACTCTTTAAATGTATGTTTTCAATTACTCAACCTATAATTTCTACTCCTGATAGAGAGAAGGGTCCTATTAGAATATGTGTAATGTCAAATAATTAAGGAAAACTATAACAATTAAGTATTTGGAATTTTTATCTGAAAACAAACATAACAAAGAATAGTGATTGATGCTGTCTACAAAGCATAGAACTATTGAAGCAAGTCTTTGCCATAGACTGTTGTTTTATATTCATATGTGCTTTCTGTTCTGTTTGGTTGCTCAGTCGTGTCTGACTCTTTATGACACCATGAACCACAGCATGCCAGGCCTTCCTGTCCATCACCAACTCCCAGAGCTTGGTAAGACTCATGCCCATTGAGTCAGTGATGCCATCTGACCATCTCATCCTCTGTCATCCCATTCTACTCCTGCCCTCAATCTTTCTCAGCATCAGGGTCTTTTCAAATGAGTCAGCTCTTTCCATCAGGTGGACAAAGTATTGGAGTTTCAGCTTCAACATCAGTCCTTCCAATGAACACCCAAGACTGATCTCCTTTCGGATGGACTTGTTGCATATCCTTGCAGTCCAAGGGACTGGCAAGAGTCTTCTCCAAAACCACATTCAAAAGCATCAATTCTTCAGCACTCAGCTTTCTTCACAGTCCAACTCTCATATCCATACATGATCACTGGAAAAGCCATAGCATTGACTAGACAGACCTTTGTTGGCAAAGTAATGTCTCTGCTTTTCAATATGCTATCTAGGTTGGTCATAACTTTCCTTCCAAGGAGTAAGTGTCTTTTAATTTCGTGGCTGCAGTCACCATCTGCAGTGATTTTGGAGCCCCCCAAAATAAAGTCTGACACTGTTTCCACTGTTTCCCCATCTATTTGCCATGAAGTGATGGGACCAAATGCCATGATCTTAGCTTTCTGAATGTTGAGCTTTAAGCCAATTTTTTCATTCTCCTCTTTCACTTTCCTCAAGAGGCTCTTTAGTTCTTTTTCATTTTCTGCTATAAAGGGTGGTGCCATCTGCATATGAGAGGCTATTGATATTTCTCCCAGCAATCTTGATTCCACCTTGTGCTTCATCCTGCCCAGCATTTCTATGATGTACTCTGCATATCAGTTAAATAAGCAGGGTGACAATATAAAGCCTTGACGTATTCCTTTCCCTATTTGGAACCAATATGTTGTTCTATGTCCAGTTCTAACTGTTGCTAACTAACCTGCATACATATTTCTCAAGAGGCAGGTCAGGTGGTCTGGTATTCCCATCTCTTTAAGAATTTTTCACAGTTAATTGTGATCCACACAGTCAAAGGCTTTGGCATAGTCAATAAAGCAGAAATAGATGTTTTTCTGGAACTCTGTTGCTTTTTCAATGATTCAGTAGATGTTAGCAATGTTCCTCTGCCTTTTCTAAAACCAGCTTGAATATCTGGAAGCTTACAGTTCATGTATTGCTGAAATACATGTTTTACCTAACTGGAAACCAAACTTTAAGGCAGAATTTCTGTGATTCATTCTGTTCCCATAGAAATAGAGTCTAGCAAGTATAAAAAATATGCAAAAATAAATTTGCCAAATTAAAAAAAAAAACTAGCCTGCTCTTCACAAATTTCCATAGTGTTTTGTGTCAGTATTGTGAATATTCAAGTGATATATTAAAGCAAACTACAGATTCAGCATAATTAATATCAAATTACCAACAACATTCTTCACAGAATTGGAACAAAAACTTTTACAGTTTGTATGGAAACACAAAAGACCCTGAGTAGCCAACATAATCTTGAGATAGAAGAACAAAACAGAAGGAATGAGAAGCCCCAACTTCAAACTATACTACAAAGCTACAGTAATCAAAACAGTATGGTACTTGTACAAAAACAGAAACATAGGCAAATAGTACCAGAAAGAAAGCTGAGCGATAAACCCATGAACCTATGATCACCTAATCTATGATAAAGGAGACAAGAATATACAATGTAAAAAAGAGTATCTCCAATAAGTGGTATTTGAAATCTGGAGAGTACATGTAAAAGAATGAAATTAGAACACTACCTTAAACCATAAACAAAAATCAACTCAAAATGGATTAAAAACCTAAATGTAAGGCTAGACAGTATAAAATTCTTAGGGGGGAAAAATAAAAGGAAGAACATTCATTGATATAAATTACAGCAAGATCTTTTTAGGCCCATCTTCTAAAATAATAAAAATAAAAGCAAAAATAAACAATTGGGGCCTAATCTGCCTGCAATGTGGGAGACCTAGATTCAATCCCTAGGGTGGGCATTTTGGCCTGGAGAATGCCATGGACTGTATAGTCCATGCGGTAGTAAAGAGTTGGAAACGACTGAGCCACTTTCACTTTCACTTTCTTTGGGACCTAATTCAACTTTAAATCTTTTGCACAGCCAAGGAAACCATAAACAAGATGAAAGACAATGCTCAGAATGGGAGAAAACATTTTCAAAGGAAGCAATAGACAAGGAATTAATCTCCAAAATATACAAACAGCTTATGGAACTCAAGATTAAAAAAACAAAACGAAAACAAAAGCAAACAATCTGAACAAAAATGCATGGAAGATCTTAGTAGACATCTCTCTAAAGATGACATATGGATGGCCAAGAGACTCATGAAATGATGCTCCTTATCACTAATTATTAGAGAAATGAAAATCAAAACACAGTGAGTTTTCACCTCATACTAACCAGAATAGCCACCATCAAAAAACCTGCAAGCAATAAACGCTGGAGAGGGTGTGGAAAACAGGGGAACCTTTTACACTGTTGGTGGGAATGGAAAATGGTACATCCACTGTAGAGAATAGTACGGAGGTTCCTTGAAAAACTAAAAATAAAACTACTAAATGACCCAGAAATCCCACTACAGGAAATATACCCTGAGAAAACCATGACTCAGAAAGACACATGTACTCCAATGTTCACTGCACCACTATTTACAGTAGCCAGGACATGCAAGCAGGCTAGATATCCATCAACAGATGAATCAGTTAAGAAAGCATGGTACTTATATACAATGGAATATTTCTCAGTCATAAAAAAGAATGAATTTGAGTCAGTTCTAGTGAGGTAGATAAATCTAGAGGCTGTTACACAGAGTGAAGTAAGTTACAAAGAGAAAAACAAATATTGCATATTAATGTGTGTGTATACACACACACACACACACACACACACACACACACATATATATATATATATATAACCTAGGAAAATGATATTGATGAACCTATTTGAAGGGAAAGAAGGGAGATATGGATATAAAGAATGGACTTGTGGGCACAGTAGGAGGAGAGAATGGGACAGATGGAGAAAATAGCTTTAACATATATACACTACCATGTGTAAAAGTAATTGGTTGGTGTGATTTATAGATAACTTGTGGAAAGCTGCTATATAACACAGGAGCTTAACTCTGTGGTGACCTAGTTGGGTGGAATGAGGGAGAAGGGTGTGGGGCAGGGTGGAGGAAAACAAAAGAGGTGGGGATGTGTGTATTATGGCTGATTCACAATGTGGCACAGCAGAAATAGCACAACATTGCAAAGCAATTTTTCTCAAATTAAAAATAGAATCTGATCACATCAAAAAAAAATATGAAAACTAAGAATGTTTAGAATATAGAAAGAGATTCTTCAATGGCTAGTGTTCAAAAGTTTTGTATTCTGTGTGTTTTATTGTATCACAATACTTAGGGAACATTATGACCTTTCACAGAGTCTACTTGAGGTGTAACTACAGAAATTGTACAATAAGTGATGCAAATGCAGCATAGGGTACTGTATTCTCAGTGCCATCTTCCTCTCTCATTTTTCTGGTGAATAGGTAAGTGTCTTTTATGGAATCGAATCCACCCCCTAACCTGGATACTTCCCTAACTCTTGCTACACAGTATCCCTGCTGGTTCAATGTTGTCCTTACAACACTTTTTTTTTTTTAATATCCAACAGAGTTAGCTGAAATAAAGCATAAAAAGTAGGCACTGTACACAGAAAATTTTAAAATAATTTTATTTATTTATTTTTTTTGATGCAGTCTTTAATTTAAATACTTTAGGGTAGACTGACAGACTGGAAGATTGGGAGAGAATTGATATTACAGTCTTCTTACTTTCCAGAAAACCTCAGTATTGCTCTAAAGGCCTCCACCGATAGGGCGAGCCCCGCCTTCATTGTTGAGATTCGTCTCCTTTACTTGATGTCAGTTGGCTGTAAATGTGGACCACATCTTCAAACACTTAGATTAATGTTGGATTAAACAGCTGAACACTATTATCTGATGAATTTAGCACATGAAACAGAGCATCGAATAATGTTAAGGCAGCCATACACAATATGTAAACAAATGGATATGTAGATGTTGCTGTTCCAATAAAACTTGATTTTCATAAACTTTTCACATGTTACATATTGTTTTTTCCTTAAAACACTCCAAAATATACACACCATGTTTAGCTCACAGACAGACCATTTAAATCAGGGATTGTGCCAAATTTGTCCCTGTTGTTGACCTCCTACTCCAAGACAATGCATTGTATGTGTTATCTACATTAATTATAAATATATTAAAATTTTGTTTTAACCATGTTAAGTGACATTAAGAGAGTATTTGATAATATGTCCAAACTCAGAGCAGTGTAATGCAGAAATCAGAACATGGTCTTGGTTTCTGACATAGGCTGTACTCTTGAACCAAGAGGTGCTTGTTGAGCATTTTAAAGTAATAGGAAATATTTGGGAAAGGAAATATTTGGGAAGTCCTATGGACAGAGGAACTTAGAAGGCTACAGTTCATGGGGTTGCAATTGAGTCAGACATGACTGAGATACTAAACAACAATAACAAGAAAGTGTTTTGTGCATTTTCCCTATGAATTAAATGATATAAAGAAAAAAATTAAAAGCAGGTCTGTAGACAAAATAAGCACTAAACAAGATAGTTACTTAGTGCTATCTAAGTAACTATCTAACTAGCTATCTAACTAACTAACAGTAAGATAGTTACTGTTATTATCAGTGATAGCATCTTGTGGCCTTATTGTGGCCAAAACACTGGTTATGTAATTATCAGTTTTGGCAATTTAATGACCTAACAATGCAAAAGAAACATCATTAAGAAAGAAAAGTGTTTTTTCATACACAATACATAATCAAAAATATTCTTAAGTTGACACATAATTTTCCCCTAGAAAAGGGAATGGCAACCCACCTCAGTATTCTTGCCTGGAGAATTCCATGGACAGAGGAGACTGGTGTGCTCCATGGAGTCTCAAAGAGTTGGACACGACCAAATGAGTGACACATACATACACATTTGTAACTGAGAAAATGATATTTTCAAATTAGAATAGATACGATCTTCATTAGAAGTGCCTTCATTTTTCCCAAATATCCACTTGAATTCTCCAAAGTTTCTTAAAATCAAGCAAAATCTAAAATATGTATTTTTTCACAGTTCCCAACCTTTGCCTGTCTTCCAACAGCCCCTTGCTTCTGCACTTTTAATCTTTAGATAGTACATCCCAAGTTCTTGTCCTTGTGCCATGCAGTGGGCCAACACTCTCCTTGAGAATACCTATGAGAGGAAAATAAACTTCCTTCCACTGATTCTGTTTAGAATGAAATCTCATGTGCACATATTCTTAATAACTTATAGGTTCTTGTATAAATAAACTTTTCTACACAGTTAAAGAATCATTTTCTTCTTCCATAAATTTTACCATTTCAGCACTGACAATTTTATTAATAGGTAAATAATGTCCTCTATGATACTTAAATAATCTATCTTGGAATTTTAGCATTCATTTTTAGTCTCCCTCTTATCTATTTGAAATTTTTATGCGAATCTCAATTTCCACACATCACCTTCTTAAACTCCTGAGACACTGCATATTGAATTTCTCCTTCTGAAATGAATGACAGTTTTGTACTGACATTAAAATTCTCCTTTTCAAAACTCTCCATTATCTGTGTCTTCTACGAAGGCCTTGCACTCCAGCAACTCCTGTAGAATTCAGCACCCTTCTTTGTGCTCCACATCATCTTCCTTCCCATTAGAGTTCAGTTCAGTTCATTTGCTTAGTAGTTTCCAACTCTTTGTGACCCAACATGCCAGGCTTCCCTACCATGACCAACTCCCAGAGCTTGTTTAAACTCATGCCCATCAAGTCAGTGATGCCATCCAACAATCTCATCCTCTGTCAATCCCTTCTCCTGCCTTCAGTCTTTCCCAGCATCAGGGTCTTTTCTAAGGAGTCAGTGCTTCGCATCAGGTAACCAAAGTATTGGAGCTTAAGCTTAGTATCAGTCTTTCCAATGAATATTCAGGACTGATTTCCTTTAGGGTTGACTGGCTGGGTCTCCTTGCCATCCAAGAGATTCTCAAGAGTCTTCTCCAATACCACAGTTCAAAAGCATCAATTCTTTTGTGCTAAGCTTTCTTTTAGTCCAACTAAAAGACTTTCTTTTAGTCACATCCATATGTGACTACTGGAAAACCCATCACAATTGTGCCTAAAATAAGATTTGCACTCATTCAGTCACGTCTCTTTGCAGCCTCATGGACTACAGTCTTACAGTCTCCTCTGTCCATGGGATTCTCTCGGCAAGAATACTGGAGTAGGTTGCCATTTCCTTCTCCAGGGGATCTTTCTGAGCCAGGAATCAAACACTGGTCTCCTGCATTGGCAGGCAGATTCTTTACCACTGGACCATCTGAGAAGCCCTAAAAGAAGATTCACCCAAGGCTTAAAAAAAATTAACGATTATTAATTAAACAAAGACCTGTTGTTACCAAACCCTATATGAAGTTCAACTGAGTTGCCACCTATGAGGATTAGCTCAACTGTCACTTAGCAACCACAGTGTAAAGCATCGACATTTGTCAAGTTTTAAAGGATCATGGCCAAAACTTACTGCTTATTTTCTCTTTCTGTACATGTGTATTGCTTCTATAAACCCTAGGCTCATGGGACTGTTACCATTCCTTGTCTTCAAGTTCTTTGGAGGTCATTTAAAGTATATTTTATGTCATGCAACATGTGTCAGTTCAGTTCAGTCACTCAGTCGTGTTCGACTCTGTGACCTCATGGACTGCAGCCTGCCAGGCCTTCCTGTCCATCATCAACTCCCAAAGCTTGCTCAAACTCACGTCCATCAGGTTGGTGTCGCCATCCAACCATCTCATTCTCTGTTGTCCCCTTCTCCTCCAGCCTTCATTCATTTCCAGCATCAGGGTCTTTTCTAATGAGTCAGTTCTTTGCATCAGGTGTCCAAAGTATTGGAGTTTCAGCTTCAGCATCAGTCATTCCAATGAATATTCAGGACTGATTTCCTTTAGTATTGACTTGTTTGATCTCCTTGCTGTCCAAGGGACTCTCAAGAATTTTCTCCAACACCTCAGTTCAAAAGCATCGGTTCTTCAGTGCTCAGCTTTCTTTATAATCCAACTTGCACATCCATACATGACTCCTGGAAAAACCATAGCTTTGACTAGACAGACCTTTGTTGGCAAAGTAATGTCTCTGATTTTTAATATGCTACATGTGTCAGTCCACACCAAATTAATACTCTAAAGGTGATGGCAATCATCTTGGATTTAACTGCTCCAAGAGAGATGGTGTGGTGAATATTTAGATCTCTCTTACCTACTAGTATTCTATTTACTCTAGCTTGGATAACTGTCATTTCCACATATACCTTTCTAGCTTCATATTTAAGAGATTAACCAGAGTTCCCCAAAGTTCATTTTGTATACGTCATATAGTCACTATTTAGTCGGCCCACGCCATATATGCCCCCTAGTTTGGGCAAAGATTCATATACTCTTCTAAAGTGATGGAGTGTTAGGAGACAGTGCTTACTGTTTTTAATAGCTGACCCTTGAACAAAGTGATTTGAACCGTGTGGTTTCACTTATATGGATATTTTTGGTAGTAAATATTAGAGTACTATATGGTCCAGATTATACTCAGATTAACCTTCATATTGTTCAAGGGTCAACTGTATATATAAATTATTGGACATTGAAAAACCAAATGGAATTGAATAAAAATATAACTACTTTCATTTCTAATATTTGTTTTTATTGGCAAAATAAATTTTATTGTGAACACTTTATAATATTAGCTCTTTACTGCTCATTTTTTTCTATATGCGCTTCTAGTAGTTTTCTTAGGTTCTCTCCTCAGAAACTTCTTTTTATCACACCTATTGTCTTTTCATTATATCTTTAATTTTAAGGTATAATCACCTTTCTAGAATTTTCTACAGACTTTTTAAAATTTTAATTTTTTCATTTATCCTGTAAAATCTTTACAAACTATAATTTCAATTTGACTTAGAATTTTACAGTAATGAAAATTGTACTATAAACATTATGAAAAGTTACACGTTTCATACAGATATTTGATTAACAAAAAAGTTATTAGTCGATCTAGTCAAAGCATATATTGTAAGAATTAGTTCAATCTAGAAAACAAAGGAAAACATTTTGGAACAAGCATCACCATGATATCAAAGTAAAGGTTAATCTTTATCAATTTATTTGGACTCTGACATTATTAAATCAATGCTGATTTTTCCAAAGCAGAGATGTCAAGTTACCCTGATCTACAGTGAGATGGTAAGACTGAAATGCAAACCAAATGGAAAAACTCCCATAATTTGTGTGTCACAGAAAAAAAACCCCATAATTCAGTTTGGAAATATATACCGGTGACAGTATGAAATAAATTGTCAAAAGGCAATCAGGGATTCTAGAAAAAAATCTATTTAGCTCACACAATATATGACTTTCATTATTGTCAGGTCTCACCAAGTTAGAAAGCAAAGTAAACCCCACTTGTTTGTATGTGTGCTCCTTTTTTAAATATTAAATATCATAAATATTTTATAAACATTAATATTTCAATAGAATAAAAGACATTAGCCTATATAAAAATTTCAAATATTTTAAAGTGGCTTTACATATCATTTGATATACTAACTAAAACAGTGATTATTAAAATAAGAATCACCAAAAAGTTCTCCCTGTCAACATTCTTAAGAGAAAAGAGGTGTTATGGATATAATTGTAATCTCATTAATTCAGAATATTAACTTCTGAATATTTTGTTCTTAATGTTTTAAGAACAGCAGAATATTTTCCATATGAAACAAATTCTACCTGTGGAGTTTGTCTTTGATCATTCTTTAAAAGTAAAATATCAAGGCAATTTATTCTTGAAGTGAAGAGATAAGCATATTTTTTTAAAGGTAGTGGATTATCTGATTAGATACTTAAATAGCATAAAAATAGAAAATAACCTCTGAAATGTGTTGACTGAAAGTTATAAACAAATATAGAGGATCAATGTTTGAATTAGGTGGTGCTCCTATCACAGCCTTTATGTTTGCAATGAGTAAAAGCCGATGCAAATTAGCATAAAAGTAAATGTGAAGATGTAACACACAGTAGATGAGTGCCGTACCCCCCACCTCCTGGACCCACCAGGTCTCAGCACAGCTGCCTTGGGCTGTTCCAGGCACGTTGCAGCCTCCCGCTTGTGTCACCAGGTGTCTGTTTTACTTTCTAGTGGCTCTCCTCACAACCAGGACAAGCTGCCCAGCTCATCAGCAGAACCCAGAGTGCAGGAGATGGGTGCCCGCCAAGGGAAGCAGAACTTGCTGGGTCATTTACTTAGCTTCATGGTCTTTGGTGAAAAACTGTAAAGTATGCATGGGCTCCTCAGGAGGCCCCAAAGGAAGTAAGTGTCATTTGCCATAGCTTATAATGCTCCCTTATCAGGTTTTCCCTTTCTTGTCTCATTCTCTTTAATTCCACTTCCAGGAATCACTTCCCAAATATTGTGTCGAAGGCCATGCTTCAGGCTCTGCTTTCAGTGGAATCTGAGAATACAGGACACAGACCTCTCCCAAATTTCAACAAGTACTTATGGGCTTACAGGGCATGAAGAATGTGCTAGTCCCTCACAGGTGTTCTCTGTTATGTCCACTGGGGAAAAAAAAAGCACCATCTAAAAATTGACAACTCTGTTTTGTTCTGCAGACAGGCTGAGGACTCAAACCCAGGACATAGCCTCTCAGGTAACTCTGAGGGACTGCTCCACAGAGAAGAGACAAGATGTATAAGGTGTTTTGCAACAAAAACCAGGTGGTTGAAACATCAAAAGATTACAGCTAATCAAAGAAAATCAGGTATCTTGGATCTTCCCAGGTGATGCTAGTGGTAAACCCATCTGCCAGTGCAGGAGACATGAGACATGAGTTCGATCCCTGCATCAGGAATATCCAGTGGAAGAGGACAAGGAAACCCACTGCATTTATTCTTGCCTGGACAATCCCATGGACAGAGGAGTCTGGTGAACTACAGTCCATAGTCCATAGAGTCACAAAGAGTCAGACAAGACTGAAGTGACTTAGCACACACACACAAACACACAGATATCTTCAGTTAAGGAATTTAACACTCTTCTATGTATGGGGCATTGCAAGAGTTTGGGCTCATCAAAATAGTTCTTTTGATAAGCATGTCAGCTATCTGGAGTGTATATCCTCTGTTTTCACACCCTGTTATCTCAGTGTACACCATTGGGAGCAGCTGAGTGACTAATGACTTTATGTTCTAACATCCTTTGTTTACTGATGTGGCAGTTAACAATCTTAGTCTACACTCTCCCTCTCTTGAGTTCTCTGTCCCTATGTCTTTTTCTTTCTTTCTTTTTTTTTCCAGAAGCTCAGCAGTTTAATTCTGTTTTTGGCTTGTCTATCTTCTGTAAATCTATACATTCAAGATCTCATCATCGAGTGCAGGCAACTTAGAAACACATCATCCTAAACAAAGACAACTTTGCCATGAGAAGAATTTTTATTAACTATTAGCTTTTTAATGTGTTCATAAATAAGTAGTATTTTAAGGTAGAACTTGTTTATATTTATCAGACATCTTTATTCTCTTCCTATGCCAGGAGATATATGCCATATTTTTAAAAATTATTGTGGTGGAGCAGAGGCTGCACGGTGCTGGAGTAACTTTGAGGAGATATCCCATGTCCAAGGGCAAAGGAGAAGCCCCAGAAAGATGGTAGGAGGAGTGAAATCAAGTTTAGACTCAAATCCCATACCTGCCAGAGACACTCTGAGGGCTCAAATATACCTTGTGCACATCAGGACCCAGAGATTCCACAGAGACTGAGACAGAACTGTGTTTGAATGTCTCCTGAGGAGGAATGGGTCAGCAGTGGACTGATGCAGGGGCAGAGACTCTGGGTGGAGCAGCCCTGGGTGTGGCATAAACCCTCTTGGAGGAGGTCACCATTAACCCCCTCATAGAGCCACCAGAACTTACACAGGACTGGGGACACAGACTCTTGGAAGGCACAAACAGAAGCTTGTGTGCATCAGAACCCAGGAGAAAGGAATAGTGACCCCAGAAGAGACTGACCCAGACTTGCCCATGAGTGTCCAGGAGTCTTATACGGAGGTGTGGATCAGTATTGGCCTGCTGCAAGGTTGGGGGCATTGAGTGTAGCAGTGTGTGCATGGGACCTTTTGAAGGAGGTCACCATTATCTTCATTAACTCCACCATAGTTTGGGCTTAGGTCAAATAACAGGGAGGAAACAGCCCCACCCACCAACAGAAAATTGAATTAAAGATTTACAGAACATGACCCCCACCCATCAGAACAAGACCCAATTTCCCCATCAGGAAGCTTTCATAAGNCTGGATGGCATCACGGACTCGATGGACGTGAAACTGAGTGAACTCCGAGAGATGGTAATGAACAGGGAGGTCTGGCGTGCTGCAATTCATGTGGTTGCAAACAGTCGAACATGACTGAGTGACTGAACTGAACTGAAGTAGTTCTAATTCTCCACGCAATTACAAAATGGTCAAAGAGGCCAGGAAAACTTGACTGAGAAAGGAAATTTCGGTCCACATGCTTTGCCCATTTCTGGCTGCTCCCTTCGCAGGGATGTTGGGAGTCTCTTGGCATTGGCATGTCGGCATAAACCCCTGACAGGGTGCCCCTTTCTGGGGCTGCCTTCAGTGATTATGAGCCACCAGGGCTTGTCCCATGCAAAGGGCATGTCATTCATTTTCACAGGCACACCCTAGAGTTAGTGAAGTAAAGTAGAAAACATGTATACTGAGAAAACAGAGAGTTAGAACTCTTGAGTATTCTTACTTTGTCCTGAACATCCCAGACGAAGTTGAGCCCCCAGTATCATAGCTTACAGTGAACAATGTTGGATTTGTGATCTTTGAAGAAGATTTAGCTTCAGGACAAGTGACTAGGCTTGATCACTCAAGAGCTTTTGTGTAACAGTGTTTTAATAATGTGTAAAAAGGGACAGAGAAAGCTTCTTACATAGACATCAGAAGGGCAACAGAGGGGACCCCCCTCACTATTCTTAGCAAGGGAGCTATATACTTTTTAATGTGTTATTGCAATAAATCAAAAGAATGTCTCAAGGTTGTAAAGATCTTACTAGACCCATTCCCACAATTTTCATTTTAAGATGACAGGATTATAATTAACAATAGAATTATTTTACCAGACCCACTCCCATAATATACTTTTTAAGTTAACAGGACTAGTCAGAAGGTTCTCCAGAAGGAGAAACAGGTCCTCAAGCAGGATACATTGTTGTTATATAATCCTTACTAAGACNGGTGTTGTAGAAGACTCTTGAGAGTCCCTTGGACTGCAAGGAGATCCAACCAGTCCATTCTGAAGGAGATCAGGCCTGGGATTTCTTTGGAAGGAATGATGCTAAAGCTGAAACTCCTGTATTTTGGCCACCTCATGTGAAGAGTTGACTCATTGGAAAAGACTCTGATGCTGGGAGGGATTGGGGGCAGGAGGAGAAGGGGATGACAGAGGATGAGATGGCTGGATGGCATCACTAACTCTATGGACGTGAATCTGAGTGAACTCCAGGAGTTGGTGATGGACAGGGAGGCCTGCGTGCTGCGATTCATGGGGTTGCAAAGAGTCAGACACGACTGAGTGACTGAACTGAACTGAGCGACTGAACTGAACTGAATTTCCAGGAAGAAAAATACAGTAGAGAGGACATTTTAGGTAGGGTGGCTAGAGAACACTTCATGAGGATGTGAGATTTGAGCAGAAAATGAAGTGAAGGATCTGGCTATAAAGAATCTGGGAAGAGCATGTGGGGCAGAAAGAACAGCAATTATAAGGGCCCTGAGGAATGAATAACTAGCATCTGGCACTGATAAACACCATGAGTGACATAAACAGTACAATGATCAGGTGGTCACTTCTGGCCAGGATGAGTTCATGGAGGCAGTGGTGATATGAAGTAGCCTTATAGCAGTCATAGGATTTCAACAAGCTAGATTCTAAGCAACACAAAGTGTAATCCCTTGATATGCATACAGCCTTACACATGAGAGATGTTCAATAGTATTTGGAATAAGTGAACAGGTGGAGATGAGGCAGGCATGGCAGACAGAAGGAATGTTGTGAATAAAGATGTAGAACTGGGAACATGCAGGTCATATTCAGGGAATAGTAGAGTTTCATTGAAATATTGAAATATTCAGGGCTTACGTATAAGCCCTGAAAATGTCGGAATATGAAAGATGTAGGTTCAGGGCCTAACACTAAAGGGGGAAAATACTAAATTCTGAAGCTTGGACTTGATTTTGTAGGCAAGTAGGGATGGTGAAGGCAATGGCAACCCTCTCTAGTACTCTTGCCTGGAAAATCCCATGGATTGGAGGAGCATGGTAGGCTGCAGTCCACGGGGCTGCGAAGAATCGGAGACAATTGAGCAACTTCACTTTGAGTTTTCACTTTCACGCATTGGAGAAGGAAATGGCAACCCACTCCAGTGTTCTTGCCTGAAGAATCCCAGGGACGGGGGAGCCTGGTGGGCTGCCGTCTGTGGGGTCGCACAGAGTCAGACACGACTGAAGTGACTTAGCAGCAATAGCAGCAGGGATGGTGGAGGGTGTCTGAATAGTGAAACTGTACACACTGAAACAGATCATACATTACGAAGAATAGGCTGGATGACTGGGAGAGAGAATGGAAGTGGAAGGCTGTTTTATTTTCTCCATTGATAACATGGACTTGCGTTTGGGCTGTGTTTCGAATAACAGGTGAGAATGAAATAAGATTCCTAGTATTTTGTCACTGACTAGACATGGGAAGAAAAGTAGAGGGTGGGGTCAAGGATGTCTAATGTTTTAAGTCTGACTGGGAAGACTGTGGTATTACTGACAGGGAAATCAGGAGAAACGATATTGTCTTGGTCACTTTGGGCTGCCATAACAAAATACCACAGACTAGGTGTGCCAGCAAATTTGGAAATCTCAGCAGTGGCCACAGGACTGGAAAAGGTCAGTTTTCATTCCAATCCCAGAGAAAGGCAAAGCCAAAGAATGCTCCAACTACCTCACAATTGCACTCACCTCACATGCTAGTAAAGTAATGCTCAAAATTCTCCAAGTCAGGCTTCAACAATACGTGAACCATGAACTTCCTGATGTTCAAGCTGGTTTTAGAAAAGGCAGAGGAACCAGAGATCAAATTGCCAACATCCGTCGGATCGTGGAAAAAGCAAGAGAGTTTCAAAAAAACATCAACTTCTGCTTTCTTGACTATGCCAAAGACTTTGACTGTGTGGATCACAATAAACTGTGGGAAATTCTGAAAGAGATGGGAATACCAGACCACCTGACCTGCCTCTTGAGAAATCTGTATGCAGGTCAGGAAGCAACAGTTAGAACTGGAGATGGAACAACAGACTGGTTCCAAATAGGAAAAGGAGTACGTCAAGGCTGTATATTGTCACCCTGCTTATTTAACTCATATGCAGAGTACATCATGAGAAACGCTGGACTGGAAGAAACACAAGCTGGAATCAAGATTGCCAGGAGAAATATCAATCACCTCAGATATGCAGATGACAACACCCTTATGGCAGAAAGTGAAGAGGANTGTCTTTGATCATTCTTTAAAAGTAAAATATCAAGGCAATTTATTCTTGAAGTGAAGAGATAAGCATATTTTTTTAAAGGTAGTGGATTATCTGATTAGATACTTAAATAGCATAAAAATAGAAAATAACCTCTGAAATGTGTTGACTGAAAGTTATAAACAAATATAGAGGATCAATGTTTGAATTAGGTGGTGCTCCTATCACAGCCTTTATGTTTGCAATGAGTAAAAGCCGATGCAAATTAGCATAAAAGTAAATGTGAAGATGTAACACACAGTAGATGAGTGCCGTACCCCCCACCTCCTGGACCCACCAGGTCTCAGCACAGCTGCCTTGGGCTGTTCCAGGCACGTTGCAGCCTCCCGCTTGTGTCACCAGGTGTCTGTTTTACTTTCTAGTGGCTCTCCTCACAACCAGGACAAGCTGCCCAGCTCATCAGCAGAACCCAGAGTGCAGGAGATGGGTGCCCGCCAAGGGAAGCAGAACTTGCTGGGTCATTTACTTAGCTTCATGGTCTTTGGTGAAAAACTGTAAAGTATGCATGGGCTCCTCAGGAGGCCCCAAAGGAAGTAAGTGTCATTTGCCATAGCTTATAATGCTCCCTTATCAGGTTTTCCCTTTCTTGTCTCATTCTCTTTAATTCCACTTCCAGGAATCACTTCCCAAATATTGTGTCGAAGGCCATGCTTCAGGCTCTGCCTTCAGTGGAATCTGAGAATACAGGACACAGACCTCTCCCAAATTTCAACAAGTACTTATGGGCTTACAGGGCATGAAGAATGTGCTAGTCCCTCACAGGTGTTCTCTGTTATGTCCACTGGGGAAAAAAAAAGCACCATCTAAAAATTGACAACTCTGTTTTGTTCTGCAGACAGGCTGAGGACTCAAACCCAGGACATAGCCTCTCAGGTAACTCTGAGGGACTGCTCCACAGAGAAGAGACAAGATGTATAAGGTGTTTTGCAACAAAAACCAGGTGGTTGAAACATCAAAAGATTACAGCTAATCAAAGAAAATCAGGTATCTTGGATCTTCCCAGGTGATGCTAGTGGTAAACCCATCTGCCAGTGCAGGAGACATGAGACATGAGTTCGATCCCTGCATCAGGAATATCCAGTGGAAGAGGACAAGGAAACCCACTGCATTTATTCTTGCCTGGACAATCCCATGGACAGAGGAGTCTGGTGAACTACAGTCCATAGTCCATAGAGTCACAAAGAGTCAGACAAGACTGAAGTGACTTAGCACACACACACAAACACACAGATATCTTCAGTTAAGGAATTTAACACTCTTCTATGTATGGGGCATTGCAAGAGTTTGGGCTCATCAAAATAGTTCTTTTGATAAGCATGTCAGCTATCTGGAGTGTATATCCTCTGTTTTCACACCCTGTTATCTCAGTGTACACCATTGGGAGCAGCTGAGTGACTAATGACTTTATGTTCTAACATCCTTTGTTTACTGATGTGGCAGTTAACAATCTTAGTCTACACTCTCCCTCTCTTGAGTTCTCTGTCCCTATGTCTTTTTCTTTCTTTCTTTTTTTTTCCAGAAGCTCAGCAGTTTAATTCTGTTTTTGGCTTGTCTATCTTCTGTAAATCTATACATTCAAGATCTCATCATCGAGTGCAGGCAACTTAGAAACACATCATCCTAAACAAAGACAACTTTTCCATGAGAAGAATTTTTATTAACTATTAGCTTTTTAATGTGTTCATAAATAAGTAGTATTTTAAGGTAGAACTTGTTTATATTTATCAGACATCTTTATTCTCTTCCTATGCCAGGAGATATATGCCATATTTTTAAAAATTATTGTGGTGGAGCAGAGGCTGCACGGTGCTGGAGTAACTTTGAGGAGATATCCCATGTCCAAGGGCAAAGGAGAAGCCCCAGAAAGATGGTAGGAGGAGTGAAATCAAGTTTAGACTCAAATCCCATACCTGCCAGAGACACTCTGAGGGCTCAAATATACCTTGTGCACATCAGGACCCAGAGATTCCACAGAGACTGAGACAGAACTGTGTTTGAATGTCTCCTGAGGAGGAATGGGTCAGCAGTGGACTGATGCAGGGGCAGAGACTCTGGGTGGAGCAGCCCTGGGTGTGGCATAAACCCTCTTGGAGGAGGTCACCATTAACCCCCTCATAGAGCCACCAGAACTTACACAGGACTGGGGACACAGACTCTTGGAAGGCACAAACAGAAGCTTGTGTGCATCAGAACCCAGGAGAAAGGAATAGTGACCCCAGAAGAGACTGACCCAGACTTGCCCATGAGTGTCCAGGAGTCTTATACGGAGGTGTGGATCAGTATTGGCCTGCTGCAGGGTTGGGGGCATTGAGTGTAGCAGTGTGTGCATGGGACCTTTTGAAGGAGGTCACCATTATCTTCATTAACTCCACCATAGTTTGGGCTTAGGTCAAATAACAGGGAGGAAACAGCCCCACCCACCAACAGAAAATTGAATTAAAGATTTACAGAACATGACCCCCACCCATCAGAACAAGACCCAATTTCCCCATCAGGAAGCTTTCATAAGCCTCTTATTCTTCTCCATCAGAGGGCAGACAGACTGAAAACCACAATCACAGAAAACTAACCAATCTGAACACGTGGACCACAGCCTTGTCTAACTCAATGAAACTATGAGCCATGCCGTGTAGGGCCACCCAAGATGAACGGGTCATGGTGGAGAGTTCTGAGAAAATGTGGTCTACTGGAGAAGGGAATGGCAAACCACTTCAGTATTTTTCCCTTGAGAACCCCATGAAGAATATGAAAAGGAAAAAAAAAAAAAAAAGGACACTTAAAGATGAACTCCCCAGGCTGGTAAGTGCTCAATATGCTACTGGAGATCAGTGGAGGAATAACTCCAGAAATAATGAAGAGATGGAGCCAAAGCAAAAAAAAACATCCACTTGTGGATGTGACTGGTGATGGGAGCAAGGTCCAATGCTGTAAAGAACAGTATTGCAAAGGAACCTGGAATGTTAGGTCCATGAATCAAGGTAAATTGGAAGTGGTCAAATGGGAGATGGCAAGAGTGAGCATTGACATTCTAGGAATCAATGAACTAAAACTAAACTCAGCATTCAGAAAACTAAGATCATGGCATCTGGTCCCTTCACTTTATGGCAAATAGATGGGGAAACACCAGAAACAGTGACAGACTTTATATTTTTGGACTCCAAAATCACTGCAGACGGTGACTGCAATCATGAAATTAAAAGACACTTGCTCCTTGGAAGAAAAGTTATGACCAATTTAGACAGCATATTAAAAAGCAGAAACATTACTTTGCAATAAAAGTCTGTGTAATCAAGGCTGTGGTTTTCCCGGTAGTCATGTATGGATGTGAGAGCTCGACTATAAAGAAAGCTGAGCGCTGAAGAACTGATGCTTTTGAACTGTGGTGTTGGAGAAGACTCTTGAGAGTCCCTTGGACAGCCAGGAGATCAAACTAGTCCATCCTAAAGGAAATTAGTCCTGAATATTCATTGGAAGGACTGATGCTGAAGCTGAAATTCCAATACTTTGGCCACCTGATAGGAAGAACTGATTTATTTGAAAAGACCCTGATGCCGGGAAATAGTGAAGATGGGAGGAGAAGGGGATGAAAGAGAATTAAATGGTTGGATGGCATCACCAACTCAATGGACATGAATTTGAGCAAACTCCAGGAGTTGGTGATGGACAGAGAGGCTTGGTGTGCTGCAGTCCATGAGGTGGCAAAGAGTTAGACACAACTGAGCACCTGAACTGACACACTGATTGTAAGTTCAGTGATAATAACTGTGATTTACTGTCCATTAAAGAAAAGAAATAAGTGAAGTCAGAGAGAGGAAGAAAAGCATCATAGTATTTATATGTGGAATCTAAAAATATGATACAAATGAACTTATTTACAAAACAGAAACGGATTCGCAGACAGAAAACAAATTTAGCAAGGGGAAGAGTAGAGGGATTAATTAAGAGTTTGGGATTAAGATATACCGACATATATATAAATACATAAACAAAAAAAGACCTACTCTATAGCATATGGAGCTATACTGAATATGTTTTAATATTTTAATAGTTTATAATGTTGGAGAAGGAAATGGAAATCCACTCCAGTGTTCTTGCCTAGAGAATCCCAAAGATGGTGGAGCCTGGTGGGCTAGCATCTATGGGGTCACACAGAGTTGGACACAACTGAAGCAACTTAGCAATTTATAATGAAAAAGAATCTGGAAAATAATATATATATATATATTCATATATGGAGAAGGGGACAGCAACCTACTCCAGTACTCTTTCCTAGAAAATCCCAGGGACAGAGAAACCTAGCAGGCTACAGTCCTGCTAGGACTGTAAAGTGTAAGACATGCCTGAGTGGCTAAACAACAACAGCAGCAATATGTGTGTGTATGTGTATATATATATATATATATATAGATAGATATGTATGTATATATATATATCTGAATAACTGCTGTACAGTTGAAATAACACAGCACTATAAATTAGCTTTGATTTAAAAAATTCAAATTCAAAAACACTTTTCAAATAACAGGAGATAGATTTAGTTGATACACACACTTATGTATGTATACATTTATCATGCAGAGCATATAATAAGCTGATTTTTTCCCTATGAGATTATATAAACTTTGCTTTTACTGTTTGTACTTGTTAGAAAAATATCATCAACAGTTCTTCATTTTTCTTCCCCTAAATGCTGCACATGATTTTTGACCACATTCTTTCTATACAAATCAGTAAGATGTCAACACATTTTTACCTTGGACATTTTTACATATATAGACTTTTGAATCATTAACTAAAAGATGATGCTGTTAAAGTGCTGCACTCAGTATGCCAGAACATTTGGAAAACTCAGCAATGGCCACAGGACTGGAAAAGGCGTTTTCATTCTAATCCCAAAGAAAGGCAATATTCAAACTACTGTGAAATTGCACTCATCTCACAGGCTAGCAAAGTAATTTTCAAAATTCTCCAAGCTAGACTTCAACAGTACATGAACTGAGAACTTTCAAATGTTCAAGCTGGATTTAGAAAAGGCAGAGGAACCAGAAATCAAGTTGCCATCATCCATTGGATGATTGACAAAGCAAGAGAATTCCAGAAAAATCATCTACTTCAGCTTCATTGGGCTTCCTTGATAGCTCGGTTGGTAAAGAATCTGCCTGCAGTGCAGGAGACGCCAGTTCGATACCTGGGTCAGGAAGATCCACTGGAGAGGGGATCTTCTCCAGCATTTTTGGCTACCCACTCCAGCATTCTTGGGCTTCCCTTGTGGCTCAGCTGGTAAAGAATCAGCCTGCAATGTGGGAGATCTGGGTTCAATCTCTGGGTTGGGAAGATCCCCTGGAGAAGGGAAAATCTACCTACTCCAGTATTCTGGTCTGGAGAATTTCATGGACAGCATAGTCTATGGGGTTGCAAAGAGTCGGAAACCAGTGAGGGACTTTCACTTTCATTTTCTGTTTCATTGACTACAGCAAAGCCTTTGGCTTTCTGGATCACAGCAAACTATGGAAAACTCTTTAAGAGATGGGAATACAGAAATCTGTATGCAGGTCAAGAAGCAACAGTTAGAACTAGACATGGAACAATGGAGTGGTTCCAAATTGGGAAAAGAGTACGTCAAGGCTGTATATTGTCACCCTGCTTATTTCGCTTATATGCAGAGCATACCATGTGAAATGCCAGGCTGAATGAAGCACGAGCTGGATCCAGATTGCTGGGAGAAATATCAATAACCACAGATATGCAGATGACACCACCCTTATGGCAGAAAGTGAAGAGGAGCTAAAGAGCCTCTTGTTGAAAGTGAAAGAGGAGAGTGAAAAAGTTGGCATAAAACTCAGCATTCAAAAAACTAAGATCATGGCATCCGGTCCCATGCTTCATAACAAATAACGGGAAAACAACGGAAACAGTGTCAGACTTTATTTTTTTGGAGCTCCAAAATCACTGCAGATGGTGACTAAAACCAGGAAATTAAAAGACACTTGCTCCTTGGGAAAAAGTCTCTGACCAACTTCAGTTCAGTTCAGTTCAGTCTCTCAGTCATGTCTGATTCTTTGCATATCAGGACTAATTTCCTTTAGGATAACCAACCTAGACAGCATATTGAAAATCAGAGAGATTACTTTGCTGACAAAGGCCCATCTAGTCAAAGCTATGGTTTTTCCAGGCGTCATGTATGGATGTGAGAGTTGAACTATAAAGAAAGCTGAGCGCCAAAGAATTGATGTTTTTGAACTGTGGTGTTGGAGAAGACTCTTGAGATACCCTTGGACTGCAAGGAGATCAAACCAGTCAATACTAATGGAAATCAGTCCTGAATATTCATTGGAAGGACAGATGCTGAAGCTGAAACTCCAACACTTTGGCCACCCGATGGGAAGAACTGACTCATTTGAAAAGACCCTGATGTTGGGAAAGATTGAAGGTGGGAGAAGAAGGGGATTACAGAGGATGGGATGGTTGGATGGCATCACTGACTCAATGGGCATGAGTTTGAGTATGCTTTGGGAACTGGTGATGGACAGAGAGGCCTGGTGTGCTGCAGTCCATCGGGTCACAAAGAGTCAGACACAACTGAGCAACTGAACTGAACTGAACTGATGAATTTTAAGGAAAAATGATTTTAAATTGCTTATTAACTATCAGTCATAGCCGCATCTGCCAAACAGTCAATATGGAAAGACCTGAGTTTAAAGGCATTTTAGAACCAACATTCCTGATTTGGGGTTTAATTCAGCTACCAGCCATAGGCCTCAGCAACAGAATGGTTCAGCGTGGCATCTTCTACCTGACTACTGGCCCTGGGACCCAGAGTCTAACATTTTCTGTCGCCACCTCTGCAATAAGTCCTCACACTTTCAGTTTAACACACAAAGCTCCCTGATGGCCAGGGCTCTGAGGTCTTCCACACCATGGTTATAGACCTAGACTTCACTGTGAACGAATCACTCTCTCCTTACCCTTTGGGAAAGAGGCACAAAGGAGCATTCTAATCCCAGTTCACTGCTGTTACCTTCTGGCCTTGAGTAGCAATTCCGACTGCCCCCTTCCCACCTATCCCATGTGAGCCTTTCACCCTGAAAATCAGCTTTGTAAAACTCAGGTTAAAGAGACTTATTTGATTTTGCATTAAGAGCTTAAGTTCCTCATGGGGCCACATTCCACTGATTATCTTGTCATGTCTTATCTAAAGATTATTTTAAGCTTCACTGAATGGCACAGGGTAGTCACAGAAAAATAGCTTTCTTCTTTGTCTCAGGTTGATGGCAACTACTCTGAAGTCAAAACTGCTAACTTCGTTTCTAGATTGTTGCACCTACTGTTCCAGTCAGATTTACCTTCTGTGCCAGAGATTTAGAATCCACTGAGTACCATTGGCATGTTGGAGGAGATTAGAGAAAGGTACTTTGATATGGACGAGCATTTCTTGAACCAAGCATACCAGCATCGGTCTAATGTGCTTTGCGTGGCTCATGGGCTCAGCACCAACGACAGTTGTGACGTGATGGACAGCTGGTGAAGGAGTCTAGTCTATGTCCCAAGTACCCACACACTCCGTGGATGCAGCAGAATGCTGCTGATAGAACTGTGGCTATTATTATAGCAAAGGTGTGGGAAATCTTGGAAGGATAAGACCAAATAACACCAATCATGTCAAAAGGAGTCTTAAGATGTTCTTTCAATGGTTAAACAGTGAATCTGAGCTGGGGAGGATATTTTCTTCTTTGTGATACAAGTACTTTTACAAAATGATAGAAATCCAAGAGCACTAGTTTTGAACTAATATGAATCTTAGCTTCTTCAACAAAATTGCAGACCCAGGGGCACCTTCTCTATCCTCAGTAAAGAACCTCAGTTCCATCATTTAGGGTGGAAGCCCTGGGGGGGCTCATCACCTTCTCTAACAGGAAGTTGAGGCTGGGCCTGATCTCGACCACATAGATCAGGCTGCAGGACCAGAGTCACAAGCAAACAGGTTAAGGCAGGGTTTGAAATGCCTGGAGGGACTAAGCTGGTAAGCTAATCAAGGAAGCAATTTATACTATGCAAATTAGCTGAAAATGGGAGGAAAAGTGATAAATGACCTGATTCCTCAGTTTTGAAGGAGCAATATAGAGTGATGGTCAAGAACTGTCACAAATGTAGAAACTCATTACGTGAGTGAGCAGCCCCAAATCTTGCTATCTAAAAATGTGGGCTTAGTGTACTAGAGGCTTTGTTTTTTCAACAAAAGTCATTCATTTGATTCTTTAAGTGAATTTTCCTGGAGTTAACAACTAATGCAATTTTCTAAGCAAGTATGAAAATCTCAAAGAGTTTTCTGACAAGTTGGTAAACTTTGGAATAGAAGGTGTTGTCTTTAAAAGATATAACCTTCTCAGGGTTATGTCCACCTAGTGTTTGCTCTGTGGTTCAATCTGGTGTCTTTCATCTTTTGAGCTTCTCTCTCTGAAGGTTTGATATGACTTGTTTGACTCCAGTTTCAAATGGATAACAGGCCTTAGGAAAACTGGGCAGGTGGCAAGGAAAAGAGGCACTGTCTGAATCCACCAGTTTTTCAGAAAACTGAATTGAGATTTTGGCCAAAGCCTTACAGACCCCATAATTTTCTCCAGAGAATTCTGTCTCCTTAACCGAGACAGAAATAGTCATCTGTTAATAAGTCAGTAATTCCTTTCTGTTAGTCTTTTTTAGTTTTCTTCTTTCATTTTGCACCTGTAAAATATGTTAATAATATCTATATCCCATAAGACCAATAGAAAATTATAGAGAATTGTTTCCCATACCCTGTGATCATATTAATGTCTACATGCATCAGATGATAGATTGTGATTATGACACACTCATGTCTAAACATTGGTAGTCTCACATGACTGTACTTCACCATGGGCCATGTCAACTGTCTGTTGAGACGCAGTCCTCCACAGATCTCTTGTGTTTCCACATAGCTCATTAGTGAAGCTCTGACTGTACTTTTTTGGGATAAGCCATCATGGATGCTTGTTTAGTGAACAACCTTGGAAGACAGAGACAGTATCTCCTTCTGGAACAAAGGCTGAACATGCATCTGCCCATTATAAGACAGGGGTGTTCTCAAGTTCAACACACCTTAGTGTGAGCTGACATCCATGTGGCCCATTCATATCATCCCCGTGAGTATAGAGGCCTAGAAAACTGACACACACATGTTAGTGCTGACTCTGCTGGTCATGTCCTGAATGACAGAGTTGAGTCCTCTGTGCCTGACCTGAAGTTTTGTGTCTCCTGTCAGCATCCATGAAACTGGCTGGCCACCATCTCAGCTCCCAAGGAAGGGAGAACCTCAGACTCTCCCCGTGCTGGGCAGTGCTGTGCTTGTAACAGAACACTGACCTGTTACATGTGGCCGGTCTCTTGCTGTTGCTCTAGTTTGCCCTTTCCACGTGTCTAACCTGAGACTGTGTTACTGTTCTGCAAGCTAGACGTTAGTGTCCTCCACCCACCTGTGGTATTACAGGATATTAATTAATGTCATTCCTTTTTGTGCTAACTCTTCATGACAATGACAGAAGGCAAAGACTGTGGGTCCCTGCAGAGGCTGAAACAGCACTGATTTCTTCATTCTTTCATAAAACTATAGAATAATTTAGTACCTTCAGGTGAAGTCACTCAGCCATGTCCGACTCTTAGCGACCCCATAGATTGTAGCCTACCAGGCTCCTCCATCCATGGGATTTTCCAGGCAAGAGTACTGGAGTNTGATTTCTTCATTCTTTCATAAAACTATAGAATAATTTAGTACCTTCAGGTGAAGTCACTCAGCCATGTCCGACTCTTAGCGACCCCATAGATTGTAGCCTACCAGGCTCCTCCATCCATGGGATTTTCCAGGCAAGAGTACTGGAGTGGGTTGCCATTTCCTTGGCAACAGCTCTCAAATATGTATTTAACAACAGCTCTCGTTTGTTTACAATCCAGATAGCTATTATGTTCTACAACTAAGATGCAGCTGCCCCAAGAGACTTGCCTTTCATTGTTTGCAGAAAGTCCAAACCATGTTCTTCCAAAACTTTTCCTGAATCTTTACATGTCTTGTGTCCTTCTCCAACTCTTCGGTCCTATTTTCTGTCTTACAGGTTATTTTTTTTAATCACTCTTCTTGCATTAAGTCAAATATGATAATCATCCCCTTATCTTGATTTTCACTGAGGGTAAAATATACTGTATGAGATCAATGTATGTATATGAGATTTATTATAGATTTGAAGGAAGTTTATGCTGTGTCAAAGACATAGGGGTTAGGAGACTGTCTTGTCCTTCCTGTTAGGGAATGAATGCATAATACCCACTCTACAGTTCAGGGAGAGTGGTGTCTGCCTTTCTCTGCTGTGTGCTGAGCCCCAAGACACTGGGAAGTGCATCACTCAGGCTCACACGTCTATTAGGAGGAAAGCAGAAGATTAGAGCTTGGTAAACAGAGGGAAGATTCTCTCTCCTTTGCCTTCTCTTTAGCTCACTGTCGTCTGGCAGAAGCAACACTCCTCTATCAAGGTCCACAGGTCCTGCCCAGCCGTTTAGGCAGAGGCTGAGTGTCCCTGCTACACTCCAAGTGTCTCAACATCCTTGGTGATTCCCCTGCCCAGAGTACAGAAAATAGATCCTTCGCTGAGCCACATGTAGCTAACTTTTTGAATGTATCATCTATTTCCTTCTGGTATCCCACCTAATATATCCAAGCACTGAAAACTTATTATTTCTAATCCCAGTTTTCCAGAGAAGAAGCTAAAGCTCAAGGAGACTAAGTGATCTAGCCCTAGATCACTCAACCCTCAAGGGAAACATCCAAGATGTAATGATGAAAGGGTTGTTTTCAAATTCTGCACAGTTGTTACCATGTCAGGCTGCCTCTCCTACAGTGCTCTATAGTTCAATAATGGATATGCTATACTAGCAAGAATGCTCTAAAACACTTTTCTAAACATGGTTCTATTGCTTCTGCAAACTGCATAACAATGAAAGCTCCATATGAAGCTTCTTTACTCTAGGTTTATACTAAATAAATAAATGTAAATAGATAGATAAGATTTTTAAAGAATATAGTCCAGATGTCATTCAATTATTGCTTTATGTTTTCTCATAGAGCATCTCACCCAGAATGAAGCAGAATATAAAAATATTTCTCAGTTAATTAACCAGTACTAAGATCAAAAACACTTTATTCATATTTATCTCCATCCATCACTTTACTAAGAAAAAATCTGATACAAGTGCAAAAATTTAAAGTCAGAAAGGCAAGGAGTAGAGTGTCAGTAAAAGATACTCGAGGATGATTTTAGATGTGCTTTCACTGGAACCTACCAAGGACGTCTGGGACAATCCAGAGAAAAAACCACCAAGGTTGACTTCTGGGAGAATATAATTAAAGCTTGGTCTCATTAGTTGTTCAGGAACACAGCCAACATCACTATTCTCTGCATAACTAGTGAACAAATGGATGTCCATGATGGCAGGCTAACAGATACCATAGACATCTTATGGAAATTTAAAACCAGGTGCTTTTGATTTCCTCAGTCATGCTTAGTGTAGCCCTCTGTATACTGATGTTTGCACTTTTCTCCAATTCCTAAGCCTAATTTTACTTAATTTATTCTAATAATTTGGCCATATTTTTAAGACACTTTATTATGTACCTTTTTTTTCTTTGCATACATAGAATGAAGATATTGTTTCCTAACATATTTGGAGGAAAATGCAACTCCCTCTTTTGGTAGCAGTTCCAGTTAGATATACAATATGCATTCCAGTAAATACAAATATCTATCAAAATTCACCTGACTAGAATGATTCAAAAGCATTCCCAGGTTACATAGTCAGTTCCTTGTAGATAAGAGTGACTTTTAGATATTTGTTTTCAATAAATATATTTTGCAGACATTTCAGGGAAAATAGAATTTTAAGGCTAAATAATTGGATTTTATTGAATTTTCTGCTACATCTGATAAGAGTTCTCTAAACAAAAATGTTCAACAATAACAATAATGGAAGCATGTTCAATAATAAATGGTCAAAAGGCATGGTAAATACAAGGAACATAAAAAGATAACTTCAAGTACCATTAAAGAACCACAAAGTGTTTATGACAGAAGGACCCAAAACAAAGGAATTATTGGACTTTTAAAGAACAATTTCTGGACCTCAAGTGAGTCATACCCAGGTCCATCTTGAATCCCATCTTGCCCTTCAAATGTTATTCTGATTCCAAGAGCTAAGCTTTACACTCGGGTTCAGCAAGGTGGAAATGCATCAGGTCAACATGACAAGAAGAAAAAGAACACTTTTCAGAGGAGGACAGCCAGCTCGCTCTTTTCCAACTTTTGATGCTCTTAACAGGACTGAAGATTGTGCTGTTCCTTTCAAATAAACATCCACAGACTGATCTTCTGAATCTCCTCTCTGAGCTACAGTCATCATCACAGCTTTCTTGTTAGAGCCCAAAATGATCCTCTCCTTCTTTCATCCTGTTAGTGGATTGCCACTTGTGTGTCTTTGTGCAGAAGAAGGTGAGCAAAAGTACCTATCAATGTGCATGTGTGTAGAGATGTCTTTTTGTGCTGGGTGATGGTACGGGGAGGGAGGTGGGCGGGGAGTTCAGGATGGGGAACACATGTACACCTGTGGCATATTCATGTTGATGTATGGTGAAACCAATACAATATTGTAAAGTAATTAGCCTCTAATTAAAATAAATAAATTTATATTAAAAATAAAAATGAAATAAAAATAGAAAATTGATAGATGATAGATAGACAATGGATAGAGAGAGATAGATAGGGAACTAACAGATTATAGACAGATAATGGATAGGGAGAGTGCTAATGAATAAATAGTGAATGGATAGATAGACCAATAGATAGATAATGGATAGATGAAGAGGTAGAAGGATGAACAGAGAAATATAATGGATAAATAGATTCATACAAAGAAAGATAGAAAAATGATAGATAGATAATGGATAGATAAATAGATAATGGATAACTAGACTATGGATAGATGGATAGATTGATAGAAATGGAGAGGTAGATATAATGGACAGATAGATGATGGATGAATGATAGATGAATTGATGGATGTTAGATAGAAAAACTTTTCAAAAATTTGAAAAATATGAATAATTTAAATATATTTTCAGAATTTCTAGTTTATACACAAGTTTTTCCCCGAGTTAATATGTATCTCTCTTTCTCAAAGTCACTTAGTCATATCCAACTCTTAGTGACCCCATGGAATGTAGGCCACCAGTCTCCTCTGTCCATAGAATTCTCCAGGAAAAATACTGGAGTGGGTAGGCATTCCCTCTCCAGGGGATCCCCTTGACCCAGGGATCAACCCAAGGTCTCCTACATTGCAGGCAGATTCTTTACTGTCTAAACTACCAGGGATAGACTTTATACAATTTTTAAATTTATATTCACTTAATATATATTACAAAAAATTATTAGCACCTTAAATCCATAATATCATTGCTTATGTATTCATGCTTTCAACTAGAAATACCAAGTCTATTTAAATAAAAATGTTAAACAGTATTACAGTTCAAATGAGTTAAACAAAAGTCACAAAAGCAATAAATGACTAAGTTTGGAATGCTTCAGATGTTCAAGCTGGATTTAGAAAAGGGAGGGGAACCAGATATCAAATTGCCAACATCCATTAGATAATTGAAAAAGCAAGAGAGTTCCAGAAAAAAAAAAAATCTACTTCTGCTTNAATGACTAAGTTTGGAATGCTTCAGATGTTCAAGCTGGATTTAGAAAAGGGAGGGGAACCAGATATCAAATTGCCAACATCCATTAGATAATTGAAAAAGCAAGAGAGTTCCAGAAAAAAAAAAAATCTACTTCTGCTTTATCAACTACGCCAAAG
>SJYV01050808.1:59303-64303 GCA_006410875.1 Neotragus pygmaeus | reverse complement strand
AATGATACATTGAAGTGAGTTCAAGGTAACAGCCATTTCCAAAATTAAAATGATCATTTGGGTTTACTAACATGCCTTACAAGTTAACCGATAGTGTTTCCTGACCTGAATTTTTCATATATAAGCTTTAGATCATAAGGTCTAAATATATCTATAATTATAAGACAACCTTATACAGCTTCTATAAGCACTTAGATGATCATGAACACATACCAAAAAGAACAAGGAACAAGTTTTGCAATGAGAATGAGACAGTGACAAAAAAGTAATAAGATTGGTTTTTATATATTTATGAAGACCTATCACATAAACTTAAGGCTATGCCTTATACACATCTGTTTTGTAGACAATGTAGAGGACTACAAAGTGAACTAGAATTGCCATAAAAAAGAAAAAATGTATATAAAACTTAAAGCTGTTTCTAAAACACTACTGGAATAAATTAGATTGTCAGATAAAATACGGGTGCTCAGTTCAACTGAATTTCAAATAGACAATAAATATTTTTAGTATAAATATGTTGTAAGTATTGCAGTTTTTAGTTTGTTATATTTTGTATATTTTAGTGTTTAGTATCACATAATATGTATTATGCATATTGCACATTTCATATTTAAGTATATACTAAATATTGCATAGAACATAGTTAAACTAAAATGTTAGTTGATATCTATTTGAGATTCAAATTTGAACACACTGTACTTTTGTTTGCTAAATCTGCAAACCTAGATGGAGAGAGATCATTCTGGATAAGCCAGCAAGGTTTTTGGGGAGAATATATTTTCCAAGAATTTGGGAAACTTTTGAGACTCCAATCAGCTGGGTGATTTTGAGCTTCTCTGACTTACTTTTCAGTTGTCAGTTAAATCATTTAAAGCATTACTGGTTTCAATTTTATGATTTATAAATATTCAAAATTAAAATGTCTTATTATATGAAAACTGTCAGACTGGAATATCAAGCTAAATACCACCAGTTCAGTTCAGTCGCATAGTCATGTCCGACTCTTTGCAACCCCATGAATGGCAGCACGCCAGGCCTCCCTGTCCATCACGAACTCCCGGAGTTCACTCAAACTCACGTCCATTGAGTCAGTGATGCCATCCAGCCATCTCATCCTCGGTTGTCCCCTTCTTCTCCTGCCCCCAATCCCTCCCAGCATCAGATTCTTTTCCAATGAGTCAACTCTTCACATGATGTGGCCAAACTACTGGAGTTTCAGCTTTAGCATCAGTCCTTCCAAAGAAATCCCAGGGTTGATCTCCTTCAGAATGGACTGGTTGGTCTCCTTGCAGCCCAAGAGACTCTAAAGAGTCTTCTNATATATATATACACATACATACATATATTATATATATATATAATCTTAAAAAGATAATTATATTCCCATTAAGAGCTCTGCATCCTGGATGGCAAATAAACAAATTTCAATAACTCATTCCTCTGTTCTTGAGTCAAGAATGTTCTTATCTGATCTGATTCTGATAAGTCATCTTAGCACTAACTACTTGCTAGTGCCTTAATTCATGTTTTATAGCTCTTTTTTTAAGTAGGATGGAGTGGTCCCTATTTCTTTTGGATCATGAAAACCAGAAATCTTAGGATCAAAAGTGCTTTTCAGAGAAGTCAGAGCAAAATCATTAATTAACAAATAGTCTATCCTGAACCAAGTTATAAACAGAAAAATTAAACCTCAAGACAGAAATTGTCCTAAAGATGATGTTGTTAAAATGCTGCACTCAATATTCCAGCAAATTTAGAAAACAGCAGTGACCACAGGACTGGAAAAGGTCAGTTTTCATTCCGATCCCAAAGAAAGGCAACACCAAAGAATGTTCAAACTACCACACAATTATACTCATCTCATATGCTAGCGAAGTAATGCTCAAAATTTTCCAAGCAAGGTTTCAACAATATGTGAAACATGAAATTTCAGATGTTCAAGCTGGATTTAGAAAAGGCAAAGGGATCAGAGATCAAATTGCTAACATCCATTGGATCATAGAAAAAGAAAGAGTTCAAGAAAAACATCTCCTTCTGTTTTATTGACTATGCCAAAGCTTTTGACTGTGTAGATTACAATAATTCTTAAAGAAATTCTTAAAGAGATGGGAATACCAGACCACCTGACCTGTCTCCTGAGAAATTTGTAAGCAGGTGAAGAAGCAATAGTTAGAACCAGACATGGAACAACAGACAGATTCCAAATTGGGAAAGGACTACATCAAGGCTGTATATTGTCACCTGGTTTATTTAACTTATATGCAAAGTACATTATGTGAAATGCCAGGCTGGATGAAGCACAAGCTGGAATTAGGATTGTTGGAGAAATATAAAAAACCTCAGGTATGCAGATGATACCACCCTTATGGCAGAAAGCCAAGAACTAAAGAGCCTCTTGATGAAAGTGAAAGAGGAGAGTTACAAAACTGGCTTAAAACTCAACATTAAAAAAACTAAGATCATGGCAAATGGTTCCATCACTTCATGGCAAATAGATGGGGAAAGAATGGAAACAATGGCAGACTTTAGATTTTTCGACTGCAAAATTGCTACAGATGATGACTGAAGCCATGAAATTAAGAGACACTTGCTCCTTGGGAGAAAAGCCATGATCAACTTAGACAGCATATTAAAAAGCATAGCCATTACTCTGCCAACAAAGGCCCATCTAGTCACAGCTCTGGTTTTTCAAGTAGTCATGTATGGATGTGAGAGCTGGATTATAAAGAAAACTGAGTGCCAAAGAATTTGATGCTTTTGAGCTGTGGTGTTGGAGAAGACTCTTGAGAGTCCCTCAGACTGCATGGAAATCAAACCAACCCATCCTAAAGGAAATCAGTCCTGAATATTCATTGAAAGGACTAATGCTGAAGCTGAAATTCCAATACTTTGGCCACCTGTTGCAAAGAACTGACTCATTGGAAAAGACCCTGATGCTAGGAAAGATTGAAGGTGGGAGGAGAAGGGGATGACAGAGGATGAGATGGTTGGATAGCATCACTGATTTGATGGACATGAGTTTAAGCAAGCTCTGGGAGTTGGTGATGGACAGTGAAGCATGGTGTGCTGCATTCCATGGGGTTGCAAAGAGTCAGACACGACTGAGAGACTGAACTGAACTGAAGACAAAAATTAAATTNATAGCATCACTGATTTGATGGACATGAGTTTAAGCAAGCTCTGGGAGTTGGTGATGGACAGTGAAGCATGGTGTGCTGCATTCCATGGGGTTGCAAAGAGTCAGACACGACTGAGAGACTGAACTGAACTGAAGACAAAAATTAAATTGAAATGTATCACCATATAGAGAAAATATATTATTAATCAGATACAAAATGTACTACATTTAGAATGCTGTAATTATTGCATGTGAGGAATATATTTTTCCAGTGAAGATATCAAAAATTACCTTCAGTAACATCCAAACATAGTCTGTTGCATTTATATATATATTTTTAATTCTCAAACCCCATCATCATATTTCTCAGTACTAGTTGTTTAGAGATGAAATCAAGCTAAAATGAACATCCGGGGTAGACTCAATGGTATTGAGGGAGGATTTCTGAAAAAGTCAGCATGCAGCATATAAATTAAGAGAAAAGCTATTTCCATCTGCCTTAGAGCACTGGTTCTCCACCTCTGCACTAATGACAGCTTGATGTGAGCAGTCCTTTGTTTTGGTGGCCTGTGCTGGTTACTGATGGATGTTTAGCATGCTTCTTGCTTCTGCCCACTGGATGCTGCTTCCAATTTCCCACCCCTCCCTATGATAAACAAAATTGTCTCCAGACATTGCCTTTGTTCTCTGATTGAGAACCTTGCCTTAGAGAAAAGGTTAATGGTATCTTTTATGGAAAAGAGCCATGTATCTGATCTGTTATTGATGACAGGCTATTGAAACTGGGACATGTGTACTCTGTCATTAAGTGGAGATCCATCCTCTTACAAAGGTACTTGCCTCTTTTTCTTGATGCACTTTTATCCCCAATTCACTTCCCCCAGATCTGATGCAGCCGTTAAATATGTTTCCTGATTTTATGAAAACTAACATTTTCCTATCACACGGATTTGAAATAACAATCTTTGTGCATACATGTATCTTAAATACTCTAAACGTCTTTCCTTATTATACCTGAATTTTTTTTTTTTACCATAGATATGTCAAGTAAATACTTTGAGGAGCTTTCTATGTAAGAGTTCTTTTTTTAACTGTACAAGGGAATATAATTATTATAAAACTTAATATTGGGTATGGAGATTAAAACAAGTAGGCCAAAGAGTGCTACAGAGTTATAAAGACAGCAGATGAAATTACAAAATACTAGTACTGATAATTTTAATATTTAAAAAAGCAACTACTTTAATTCATACTTCAACTCTGAATTATTTTGGAGAAATCTGACTTATGTATGTGGTTGATATACTAGAAAAGAAAAATTTAATAGGTAGATTTTTTTTTCCAGTACTAATATGAACATATTTTATATACCGTGGAAGATGTCTTTATTTTGAAGTTAATAATGTTCCACTAAAGGGATAATTTATGCAAGTATCATTTATGATAAAATTAAAAAAATGACAATTTAAGGATGACCAATCTAGATAGTATATTCAAAAGCAGAGACATGACTTTGCCGACTAAGGTCTGTCTAGTCAAGGCTATGGTTTTTCCTGTGGTCATGTATGGATGTGAGAATTGGATTGTGAAGAAGGCTGAGTGCTGAAGAATTGATGCTTTTGAACTGTGGTGTTGGAGAAGACTCTTGAGAGTCCCTTGGACTGCAAGGAGATCCAACCAGTCCATTCTGAAGGAGATCAGCCTTGGGATTTCTTTGGAAGGAATGATGCTAAAGCTGAAACTCCAGTACTTTGGGCACCTCATGAGAAGAGTTGACTCATTGGAAAAGACTGACGGTGGGAGGGATTGGGCGCAGGAGGAGAAGGGGACGACTGAGGATTAGATGGTTAGATGGCATCACTGATTGGATGGATGTGAG
>SJYV01050808.1:10361-54616 GCA_006410875.1 Neotragus pygmaeus | reverse complement strand
GTCATGTATGGATGTGAGAATTGGATTGTGAAGAAGGCTGAGTGCTGAAGAATTGATGCTTTTGAACTGTGGTGTTGGAGAAGACTCTTGAGAGTCCCTTGGACTGCAAGGAGATCCAACCAGTCCATTCTGAAGGAGATCAGCCTTGGGATTTCTTTGGAAGGAATGATGCTAAAGCTGAAACTCCAGTACTTTGGGCACCTCATGAGAAGAGTTGACTCATTGGAAAAGACTGACGGTGGGAGGGATTGGGCGCAGGAGGAGAAGGGGACGACTGAGGATTAGATGGTTAGATGGCATCACTGATTGGATGGATGTGAGTCTGAGTGAACTCTGGGAGATGGTGATGTACAGAGGCCTGGCATGCTGTGATTCATGGGGTCGCAAAGAGTCGGACACGACTGAGTGACTGAACTGAACCTAACTGAACTGAAGGGTAGCAAACATGCGACTCATAATTAAATGTTAGTAAATTTTTTTAAAATATACTATCAACAGCATTAAAATTGATTTGTAAAACATTATAAAAATGTATGCTATAACATTTTTATCAATTGTAGAACTTCTAGGTTGACTCTCACATGTATTTGAGAAAAATACAATGTACAATGTTCATGCCTTCCCTAGAAACTCAGACCCATGTGTCATAAACTAATTTTCCAATATGCTGCAGAACAAACTAACAAAATTGGGCCCTGAAGACAACTCTAAAGTGTCAAACCATTTTTCAAGAAGACATATCTCTCTCTTACTGACTGAAAATGAAATTTGGAGCTTACTTAAGCTTTGAAGGTGCCCTTAGCATCTGAGAATTAGATCCAGGCTTCTTCACAGTTAGAGCTGTTCTCAGAGCTTAGCACACCAGCGGTTCACATCAATATATGGTTTGAATTTTCTGCCTCAGTTGTGTATGCAGGTTCAGCTTCTACAAATGCGATTTTTAAAGTGAACAATGATATGAAAACCCCCATTTATTCAAGAAGTCTTCAGATCATAGAAATAAATATTTCCATATTACTGTACTTCAAAATAGTTTTTTTTTCATCTTGATATACATTGGTGTGCTTCTCAACAGATTACTTTATATACCACTTATAATGAAATTGAAGCTGTTTGGTTCAATCTTTTAGGTGTCCCCATTCATTTTTTACTATACAAATAATTAATCATCACTACTTTTTTCTTCTCTCATAAAATGTAATTTATCTGTCACATCATTTCATCCTTTCAAACATGAGTTCCACAGTTGCTGGCCTCATCCACAAAGAATGAACACTGATGTGACCTGTGGAGTTGGTTAATGATAATGATAAGACTTCGCTGGTGATCCAGTTGTTAAAAATCCACCTTGTAATGCAAGGGTCACCAGTTTGATCCCTGGTCCCAGAGGATCCCACATACCATGGAACAACTAAGTCCATGCACCACAACTACTGAAGTGTGTATGCCTAGATCCTGTGCTCTGCACAAGAGAAAGCAGTGCAATGAGAAAACCATGCACTAAAATGAAAGAGTAGCCCCTGCTCACCTCAACTAGATAAAGTTCTGTGCAGCACAAAAATCCATCATGATAAAAAAATGTTAAATAAATAAACCTTAAAAAAAATAAAATGACAATACTGACTCATCAGTGATAACACAACATCTGAATAACTAATGAACACTCATCAACCTCCTTGACCTAATTTACTTTTTAAGAAAAATCCACACAACACACTACTTTCAAGTGCACATATATTAATAGCAATCACTGAGTTTTGCTATACTCTAAGAGGAGGAATGTGAAAAAGTTGGCTTAAAGCTAAACATTCAAAAAACTAAGGTCATGGCATCTGATCCCATCACTTCATGGGAAATAGATGGGGAAACAGTGTCAGACTTTATTTTTGGGGGGCTCCAACATCACTGAAGATGGTGACTGCAGCCATGAAATTAATAGATGCTTACCCCTTGGAAGGAAAGTTATGACCAACCTAGATAGCATATTCAAAAGCAGAGACATTACTTTACCGACTAAGGTCCATCTAGTCAAAGCTATGGTTTTTCCAGTAGGCATGTATGGATGTGAGAGTTGGACTGTGAAGAAAGCTGAGCACTGAAGAATTGATGCATTTTAACTGTGGTGTTGGAGAAGACTCTTGAGAGTCCCTTGGACTGCAAGGAGATCCAACCAGTCCATTCTAAAGGAGATCAGTCCTGGGTGTTCTTTGGGAGGAATGATGCTGAAGCTGACACTCCAATACTTTGGCCACCTCATGTTAAGAGTTGACTCATTGGAAAAGACCGATGCTGAGAGGGATTGAGGGCCGGAGGAGAAGGGGACGACAGATGGCTGGATGGCATCGTTGACTCAATGGATGTGAGTTTGAATGAACTTCAGGAGTTGGTGATGGACAGAGAGGCCTGGCGTGCTGCAATTCTTGGGGTCGCAAAGAGTCAGACATGACTGATCAAATGAACTGAACTGAACTGACGTATGAAATGAATCATAGTGAATTTAAAAGGTATGAAATTAATACAAAATGTGTTTGCTAACCACAAGATATTAAACTGAAATGCACAACAGGTATCTAGAAGTTCCAAAATGTTTGGAAATTAAAGAAAGTGGAAGTGACAAATAGATTCAAGGGATTATATCAGATAGAGTGCCCAAAGAACTATGGATGGAAATTCATAACATTGTACAGGAGGTGGTGATCAAAACCATCCCCAAGGGAAAGAAATGCAAAAAGGCAAAATGGATGTCTGAGGAAGCCTTATAAATAGCTATGAAAAGAAGACAATTGAAAGGCAAAGGAGAAAAGGAAAGATATACCCATTTGAATGAAGCATTCCAAAGAATAGCACAGAGAGATAAGAAAGCCTTCCTCGGTGATCACTGCAAAGAAATAGAGGAAAACAATAGAATGGGAAAGACTAAAGATCTCTTCAAGAAAATTAGAGATATTAAGGGAATATTTCGTGCAATAATGGGCACAAAAGGACAAAAATGATATGGACCTAACAGAAGCAGAAGATATTAAGAAGAGATGGCAAGAATAAACAGAAGAACTATACAAAAATGATCTTAATGACCCAGATAATCATGATGGTGTGATCACTCACCTAGAGCCAGATGTCCTGGAGTATGAAGTCAAGTGGGCCTTAAGAAGCATCACTATGAACAAAGCTAGTGGAGGTGATGGAATTCCAGTTGAGCTATTTCAAATCCTAAAAAACAATGCTGTGAAAATGCTGTACTCAATATGCCAACAAATCTGGAATGCTCAGCAGTGGCCACAGGACTGGGAAAGGTCAGTTTTCATTCCAATCCCCCAAAATGGCAATGCTAAAGAATGCTCAAACAACTTCACAATGGCACTCATCTCACATGCTAGTAAAGTAATGCTCAAAATTCTCCAAACCAGGCTTCAACAGTATGTGAACCATGAACTTCCAGATGTTCAAGCTGGATTTACAAAAGGCAGAGGAACCAGAGGTCAAATTGCCAACATCTGTTGGATCATTGAAAAAGCAAGAGAGTTCGAGAAAAACATCTACTTCTGCTTCATTGACTATGTCAAAGCCTTTGACTCTGTGTAGCACAACAAACACTGGAAAATTCTGAAAGAGATGGGAATACCAGACCACTTGACCTGCCTCTTGAGAAATCTGTTTGCAGGTCAGAAAGCAACAGTTAGAATTGGACATGGAACAACAGATTGGTTCTAAATAGGAAAAGGAGTACGTCAAGGCTGTATATTGTCACTCTGCTTATTTAACTTATATGAAGATTACATCATGAGAAACACTGGGCTGGGTGAAGCACAAGCTGGAATCAGGATTGCCAGGAGATATATCAGTAACCTCAGATATGCAGATGACACCACTCTATGGCAGTAAGTGCTAAAGAAGTAAAGAGCCTCTTGATGAAAGTGAAAACGGTGAGTGAAAAATTGATTTAAAACTCAACATTCAGAAAACTATGATTATGGCATCTGGTCCCATCACTTCATGGCAAATAGATGGGGAAACAGTGACAGACTTTATTTTTTTCGGCTCCAAAATCATTGCAGATGGTGTCTGCAGCGATGAAATTAAAAGACGAGTACTCCTTGAAGAAAAGTTATGACCAACCTAGACAGCATATTAAAAAGCAGAGACATAACTTTGCCAAGAAAGGTCGATGTAGTCAAAGCTATGGTTTTTCCAGTAGTCACATATGGATGTGAGAGTTGGGCTATAAATAAAGCTGAGCACCAAAAAATTGATGCTTTTGAATTGTGGTGTTGCAGAAGACCTTTCAGAGTCCCTTGGACTGAAAGGAGATCCAATCAGTCCTGAATATTCATTGGAAGGACTCATGTTGAAGCTGAAATTCCAATACTTTGGCTACTTGATGCAGAGAACTGACTTTTTAGAAAAGATCTTGATACTGGGAAAGACTGAAGACAGGAGGACAAGGGTATGACAGAGGATGAGATGGTTGGATGGCATAACCAACTTGATGGACATGAGTTTGAGTAAACTCTGGGAATTGGTAATGGACAGGGAGGCCTGGAGTGCTGCAGTCTATGGTTTGCAAAGAGTCTTACATGACTGAGCGACTGAACTGATAAAGAGAGTCAAACAGCTGTTTGGCTGGCATTTATGGCTGAGGATTATTTGTAGCATTAATAGATGATAATTAATGCAATTGTGGTTTGTTCATTCTCATCACTTTGTATCTTTCTGTAGGAATGTTCTATAATTTATTCTTTTATGGATTATATTTTTGGTAGTTTATTTTTATTTACAATGTTGTGTTACTTTCTCTTGAATGGCAAAGTGATTCAATTATACATACATATATTATTTTGTATATTCTTTTCCAGTATGATTTATCACAATATATTGAAATAGTTCCCTCTGCTTTACAGTAGGACCTTGTTATTTATCCTTTTTGTATAATAATTTGTAAATTCTATTATAGATTCTATTTTTTAGTGATACTTTTATCTTCACATCCATTCATAGACTCTCTTTTAACATGCCTTTTGGTGTCTATACGAGCATATTACTGTGCAGTAATATGTAACTAGAAGTGAAATCACTGGGTTTCATAAAATGAGTTAAAAATTAGGCTTTTTATACCCTAATCTATTTTCTCAACATAGTTGGGTAATGTTAATATTTTATAGAAGTCATTTATGAATGAAGCCATCTGGTCCTGGAAATTTTAGTGATGGATTTGGTTTATGCGTTACTTTTATAATACAATATGTTTCTTAATGTATAACATACATAGATAAAAGCACACATTTTCTAAGTACTTGAGGGTAAAAGTCATTAAGGACATGTAAGAAGTTTGAGTTTGACTCTAAATTGAATAGCATATTTCTGTTAAGGCATTTGCTTGGATAAATCCACTGATTTCTTGGGTATTCTCATTTTACCATGGAGGTGGTTACTTGACTTTCAGGGCTGTGTTGTGTTAGAGACTATGTGTGTAGTGATTATGGCACCTAATACAGAGTAGCTATTATTATTATTATGAATGTTCTCTGTCATAGCCACAAATGACACCTGGTGGCTATCATCTTTAGCTAGAATGAAAATAATGAAGTCACAGAATAGTTAATATTTTAAATAATTTTAGAGTCAATATTTTTAGCAACGATAATTCATCTTGATCTTCTACATTACTTACTCCTTTTATCTTCCCATAAGCAGGATAAACTGAGGCTTTCACGGTGGCAGGCTCTTGAAGGAGCAGTTCCTTGTTGCGGTCCTTTAACAGACTGGAACCTGGTGGTCCAGAGACGACGATAAGAAAGTAAAGGAGAGAAAGAGGCTGATATTTATTGGTTTATGCAGAAAGCCAATAAAGCCCCTGGCATGGGGCTTGCTCTCTTCATGGAACATGGCGCCCTCTCGATGGGGTGAAGGTGCAGAGCGCCTTCTTGAGAGGGTTTTAGAAACCCAGGCAAGAAAGTGAACTCAAAGAGCCTCTGCACTTCAGGGTATCAGCCTGAAAAAGAGAGAGAGGGGGAGAGAGAGAGAGAGAGAGAACAACACGGGGACCAGAGTTCTGATGGAGCAAAGGTGTTTTAATTAACATAGTGTGGGCATATATGCTGTAGTTATTTTCAGCAAAGATAAAGATTAAAATTCCAGACTTACAAAACATAGGAGATCCATATTAAAGAGAGAGAAAGAGTTGTAAATAATCACTTTTACCCTATGGTTCACAAGAAGGTTTTTCTTCACCGTATAGAAAGTTTTTCTATCACTGTATAGAAAAACTAATGAAGGAAATGCCTGGATCCCTCAGCCCTGGGAGGGGCTTGCCTCTCCTCTTTCAGGAATTAATAAGGAACAGAGGATTCCTGATAGAACCAAAGCATCACACAGGAAGCCTCCTGTTAAATGTTTTCTGACAGTTTCTTGAATGGAGAAAAGTAGAGCTTGAACCGAAACTTTGGAATTTTTAAGAACAAGTATTTTCATATTTAGTACTTGGCAATTTCTAAAAATTCCATGACATATTTTAAACAGAGAAATGTTTGTTTTATAATTTTATGATCAAAATTAATTCCGGAAGAACCAGAATCATATAAAAGAGAAGATAGTATGTACAGAATTAGGTAGTTATATTTCTTATAGTGCTTGTGAGAACATAAGTACATTTACAAAACACACACACATACATATGGAGAAAGAGAGCAGAATAAATGATGTGAAAGCAGATATCATAAGCAAGTTGTCGCTTGCTGAGAGAGTTAATTCTTAGGTAGGTTGATAAGGAGTCTGGGGCCCTCACGGAGAAATGGGTCCAGGACCCTTGAGAAGAAGAAAGGTGTCTGGGGTTCTTGAGGAGAAATTACATTCCTTTGTCTTAGTCACATAAGACGTTTTTTCTTTAAGACCAGAGCTCATGATTATACAACAAAACAACTCATCTTGCTCAAGGATATGTTTTTCCATAAGCTCTGTACTAATTATTATATGACAACAGTGTATCTTGATTGACAGTATTACTCCTTCTCAACAAGAACCTTGCACCCTAGAGCTGGTGCTCCACACCAAGAGATGCCACTGCAATGAGAAGCCCACACGCCACAACTAGGGAGTAGTCCCTGCTCATTNTATATGACAACAGTGTATCTTGATTGACAGTATTACTCCTTCTCAACAAGAACCTTGCACCCTAGAGCTGGTGCTCCACACCAAGAGATGCCACTGCAATGAGAAGCCCACACGCCACAACTAGGGAGTAGTCCCTGCTCATTGCAACTAGAGAAGAGCCCATGCAGCAGCGAAGACCCAGCAGAGCCAACATTAATTAATTAAATTATTTAAATAAGCAAAAGTAAAACTATTTCCTTTTTAAAAATAGAAACAGGACTTGAAAAACATATTCCACACAAATAGAGATCAAAAAAAAGCAGGAGTAGCAATACTCATATCAGATAAAATAGACTTTAAAACAAAAGCTGTGAAAAGAGACAAAGGACAGTACATAATGATCAAAGGATCAATCCAAGAAAAAGATATAACAATTATAAACATATATGCACCCAACACAGTAGCACCAAAATATGTAAGACAAANAAAAAAAAAAAAATTACAAAAAAGAAGGCCAAATGCCAGCCGTACTTAAATTCAGGTTGAGTTTAACCCAAAGAAATAGTGAAGGGAAGGCGGAAGCACTACCTTGCGGAGGGTTCTGGGAGGTGTAGTCGGAAGCAGTTCCACCCCACACAGGCAGGGCTGTAGTCCCATACCCGTTTGGGATTTCTGGGAACTGTAGTCCAGAAGTTTCGTGCAATCAACAACACTTCCTATTCAGGAGTGCGGGGTGTTGCCCTCTCGGAGAGTCTCCGGAACCTGCGAAGGGACTAGCAAGAACTTCCGTTTCTCGGGAGGTTGCGGCCATCACTCCCTTTGTGCAGTGGTGACTTGAATTCCAGTAAGAGCTCCGCGCTTTCTTAGTCTAGGCAAGGGGGCAACAGTCGTCCCGGAAGAGAAGCGATGGTCAGTGGGTGACAAGGGTTAGAAGCATTTGCGTTTCCTTCTCGGCAGAAAATCCTAGCGTTTGCAGAGGAGTTGGTTGGGAGTGGGTTGGCTTTTTTGATTGATGGGCTTCCCCGGTGAACCCGCCTGCAGTGCAGGAGACCCAGAAGGGACATGGGTTGGATACCTCGGTCGGGAAGATCCCCTGGAGGAGGACATGGCGACCCACTCCAGTATTCTTGCCTGGAAAATTCCGTGGACTGAGGAGCCTGTCAGGCTACAAGTCCATGTGGTTGCACAGAGTCGGACTTGATTGAAGCGACTGAGCACGGACTATACTAGTGACCACTAGCAAAATTTGGACTTCCCGTAGCTCAAAGGTAAAAAAATCTGCCTGTAATGCAGGTGAACATGGTTCTAGTCCCTGGAAAAGAGAATGGCAATCCACTGCAGTATTTTTGCCTAGAGAATCTCATGGACAGAGAAGCCTGGTGGGCTACAGTTCGTGGGGTCGCAAAGAGTCAGACACGACTGAGTGATTAACACTTGGATTTCACTTCTCTTCTGGGTTCTGCATTCCCCCAGCCTTTCCTTGATTCGCAATCACCACGGCCACTTGCTAGTGTTATAACTTTGGGCAAGTTAATAACTAAATCAGTCGCTGGGATATAATTATATAGTACTTACTCAGTGGGATTGTGGAAGTTAAATGAAGTTAATAATTTCAAAACACGGAATAGTAATGGCGCACAGAAAAAGCTGTTTGTTATGAATGCACAAAGCTCCAGCCAACAATAATCTGAAACAATGTTAATTTCCTGTGTTAAAAAGGCATCATATGTAAAAGTAAAAGTCAACTGGGCTGAAAATATTGACCTATTTGACATATATTAACCTATTTGACATATGCTGGCATATATGCTAGAAAATGGGTTAAAATCCTTAACATTGAATCTTAAGATAATAAAACCCCAATAGGAATATGGACATGACTATAAAGGATATGAATAGGCAAGTTTTTAAAAGAAGCAATTGGTATAGCAAGTAAATACATGAAAAATTAGATTAATTATCCAATAAATGAACATGTTTAATCAAGTTGCTTGACTGTGCTCTGGAATCGTATGAAATGTAATCCAGGCTCTAAAGGTAGTAGGTGACCTTCTGTCCTAGGAGGGCAATGACATGGGGGTTCTGGAAAGTGTAGTCCAACAGCTCTGTATAGGTGGCTAACTGCCTCTGCAGAGGGGCGTGGTGTGACCATTATCTCCTGGGGAATTCTGGGAGCATAATCAATTGTGGGTACACAGGGAACTCAACCTGGTGCTCTGTGACAACCTAAAAGAGGTGGGATTTGTTTTCTGTAAAATAAGGGGCATGACATTACCTACCTAGTAAAATTGTTTGTAGAGTTAAATGAGATACTCACAAATAAAAGGTTGAAAGATTTCTTTAGTTAATGTATTTCCCGAGGAATGTTCAGTTTAGTTCAGTCACTCAGTCCTGTCCAACTCTTTGCGAACCCATGGACTGCAGCACACCAGGCTCCCCTGTCCATCACCAACTCCTGGGGCTTGCTCAAACATGACCATTGAGTCAGTGATGCCATCCAGTCATCTCATCCTCTGTTGTCCCCTTCTCCTGATTTCAATCTTTCCCAGCCTCAGGGTCTTTTCCAATGAGTCAGATCTTCGTATCAGGTGGTCAAAGTATTGAAACAAGCATCAGTCCTTCCAGTGAATATTCAGGACTGAGTTCCTTTAGGATGGACTAGTTGGATCTCCTTGCAGTCCAAGACATCTCAAAAGTCTTCTCCAACACCACAGTTCAAAAGCATCAATTCTTTGGTGCTCAGCTTTCTTTATGGTCCAACTCTCACATCCACACATGACTACTGGAAAAACCATAGCTTTGACTGCTGCTGCTGCTACTAAGTCGCTTCAGTCATGTCCGACTCTGTGCGACCCCATAGACGGCAGCCCACCAGGCTCCCCCGTCCTTGGGATTCTCCAGGCAAGAACACTGGAGTGGGTTGCCATTCCTTCTCCAATGCATGAAAGTGAAAAGTGAAATGAAGTCGCAGCTACCCAGGTTCAATTCCTGGGCAGGGAATTAGATGAACCTTTATCAGCAAAGTAATATCTCTGCTTTTTAATATGATGTCAAGGTTGGCCATAGCTTTTCTTCCAAGGAACAAGCATCTTTTAGTTTTATGGTTGCAATTACCATCTGCTGTGAGTTTGGAGCCCAAGAAAATAGTCTCTCACTGTTTCCATTGTTTCCCCATATATTTGCCATAAAGTGTTAGGACTGGATGCCATGATCTTAGTTTTTTTAATGTTGGGTTTTAAGCCAACTTTTTCACTGTCCTCTTTCACTTTCAAGAGGATCTTTAGTTCTTCTTTGCTTTCTGCCATAAGGGTGGTGTCATCTGAATATCTGAGATTATTGATACTTCTCCTAGCAATCTTGATTCCAGATGTTCAGTTACCTGAAAACTTGTATGAGTCCAGGAAGAGATCAGATTTCCACCTGCAGTACTACTAGTCCTCTGATCCCTGCGGAATCTGGGCTATTCCTTGATTCCTTCTGGGTTCATTTTCTGTCTCAGAAGCGGAGTTGGTATGTGTGTATGTGTCTCCAGGATAGTGTGTGTGCACAAGGGAGACAGAGTTCTGATTTCTCCCTGCTTCCTTTCCTTTTTTAGCCCTAACTTGAAGAGGGCTGTAGGAAGGAGAATTGAATGACTCCAGGACCTAGCAGCAAAACCTTAGCCTGAGTAGGATTTAGCATCCTTCTTTTTGCCAGTGGAGAAATTTCTTTTAATAATTATTACACATTCTGCTACATGTTTAAATATTTGTTGAATAAAATAGGAGTGGGTAGGAGGAATACTTGGGCATAAATAATACTGATAATAGCCATTTTAAGGACTTAATACAAATAACCACACTTAATTCTCACAAAAGCCTAGGGAAGTGGGTTATCTACCCATTTAAAAAGGAGGACCTTGAGACTCAGAGCAAAATTTTCCTAGTTGAGGTCATCCAACTATTAAGAACCTGAGTTGGGAATTCAGTTCAGTTCAGTCACTCAGTCCTGTCTGACTCTTTGCAACCCCATGAATCACAGCACGCGAGGCCTCCTTGTTCATCACCAGCTCCCGGAGTTCACTCAGACTCACGTCCATTGAGTCCGTGATGCCATCCAGCCATCTCATNTTCATGGACCCGACATTCCAGGTTCCTATGCAATATTGCTCTTTACAGCATCGGATCTTGCTTCTATCACGTTACATGCACAGTTTGGTATTGTTTTTGCTTTTGCTCCATCCCTTCGTTCTTTCTGGAGTTATTTCTCCACTGATCTCCAGTAGTGTATTGGGCACCTAATGACCTGGGATTTCCTTTTTTGGTATCCTATCACTTTGCCTTTTAACACTGTTCATGGGATTCTCAAGGCAAGAATACTGAAGTGGCTTGCCATTCCCTTTTCCAGTGGACCACCTTCTGTCAGCCCTCTCCACTATGACCTGCCTGTCTTAGGTTGCCCCGCAGGCATGGCTTGATTTCATTGAGTTAGACAAGGCTGTGGTCCTAGTGTGATTAGATTGACTAGTTTTCTGTGAATATGGTTTCAGTGTGTCTGCCCTCTGATGCCCTCTTGCAACACCTACCATCTTAGTTGGGTTTCTCTTACCTTGGGCGTGGGGTATCTCTTCAGGGCTGCTCCAGTAAAGCACAGCCTTGGACGAGGAGTATCTCCTTACCTCTGCCTTTCCTGACCTTCAATGTGGGATAGCTCCTCTAGACCCTCCTGTACCTGTGCAACCACTGCTCATCGGGCTGCTCCTCCCGGCTGCCGGCCCTGGCCTTGGGCGTGGCTGGCTCCTCCCAGCTGCCGCCCCTGGCCTCGGGCTCCAGGTGGCTCCTCAGGGTCCCTGCTCCTAGCCTCGAGTGCGAGGTGGCTTCTTCCGGCCACCCCTGACCTCGGACGTGGGGTAGCTCCTCCTGGCACCCTGATCTCGGACGTGCGGTAGCCCCTCCCGGCCGCCGCCCCTAAGCACAGACAGCTGCGAGAGCAGGGCCGGCGCACTAAGCACAGGCAGCTGCGAAAGCTACCCCACGTCTGAGATCAGGGGCAGCAGCCTAGACTGCCAGGCTGCGATGGCGCAGGAACGGCCAAGAGGATCTACCCTGTGTCTGAGGTGGGGCGGTGACCAAGAGGAGCTACCCGGCGTCGGAGGTCAGTGGCAGCCAGGAGGAGCTACCCCGCCTCTTCCGTTAATAATAATAACAATAACTTAAGTCCCTTTCTCTGTCATTTAAGATTCTCCATTAAAGACCCTTACTCCCTTTCCTGATTTTGGGTCTTCAGCTAACCATGTGAATGAGCCAGCAGACCAGCTGGCTTCCCACATAACATACAAGAGCAGCACCATCTCCCCCCACACCCCACGTTGACTGAGACCACATGATGAGTACCAGGCTAGCTCTGCTTGCTTAATGATATCCCTGCTGGAGGAAATCCATAGCTTATTTTGTTCAAAAGAAAAACAAGAACAAGACTGAAATATATTCTTCACTTTCCTTTCTTTGAAGTCTATTTTATTTTCTCTTCCCCCAACTTGTATCCACAATTTTGAAAGTGTTATCAAGTTCACTGTGATTGGGAAATGATGGGAGAATTAACTGAGAGACGAGGTGTTGAGGAAAGGAATACAACTTTATTTGAAAACTTTCTGGCCAAAAAGATGGCAGACTAGTGTCTCAAAATAACCTTTTTATGGGGTCTGGATGCCAGGATCTTTTATAGAACAGTTATCCGGGGAGTGAGGAGGCAAAGTAGAAAGCTCATTATACTTGCAAATGTCTCCTGGAATGGCAAACCTTGGGGAGGGGATGTGCTAATTTCTGTAGACATCCACAGGTGTAGAGGGTCCTAAACGAAGGTATTTTAGCTTAAGAGTTAGACAGCGAGGCAGGATTCTCCAAGGCAGGCCATTATGCATGATTATAATAAAAGAAACATTAAAAAGCAAGTCAAAGAAACAGTTCCAATATGGAATCAAAATTGGCTGTTCCCGGCAACAATATCACTTTTAAAATGTGGTTAAAATAGCTGTGTTTAGTTTGAATATCTAACCTTTTGTGTCCCTTCTTAAGCCCCAGTCAAATTTGTTCTTTAAAACCCAAAGCCTCAAGATTTTGCCAGACAAAATTAAATATATAACACATATGTAATAATTGCAACTTTTAAAACTCTTTTACATATGTAATCTTATTTGTCTCTCTCAACATCAAAAGTGGAAGAAGATAGTACATCAAGGACATCTCTATTTTACAAATAAAGACACTGAGATTCAGACAATAGAATTGCATATGGCCACAGTCATCAGGGTGGTAGTAAAATATTGAAGCCAGGCTGTGAATTCACATCTTCTGACTTCCTGATCAAATGCTATTTCCACATTCAAAACAGATGACCCTTCAGCTGGTGCCATCTGATGCTATAATGGAGAACACAATCCAAACTCACTTCTTCCTCCAAGAAAACATAACAAGAATAAAATTCATCAGTCACCTTCTTCCTGAAGGAAGGGAACATGAAGCAGAACTATGCTGTTTTGTGAACAATGCTGTCCTGGAGGTACAACAGATGCCTGGAGTGTCTGTAATGAACTGCACATACATCAGTGTGCTTTGTAATTAAAATCTTCTGCAAGTTCTCACAGAAGATTTTTGTTCCCTCCTTTTTCTTGATACATTTCACTTTCATGATGAAACTTTATCTATATGATGAAATTATATATATATATAAAGTTATATGTATTCATATGAGTATATATATATATGAATATAGGTAACTAGATCATTTTGCTATATACCTGAAAATAACATACCATTGTAAATCCACTACATTTCAATAAAATGAAAAATATTATCTATATAACAGTTACACAGAGCCCCTCTACCCTTGCCTGGAGATTGGGAATGGACTTCAGAGACTACCAAACACTCTCATTGGCCTGGAATGCACACATGCACAGCTGAATTAATTTCCATGACATCACTGAATAATGTGCCTTCAAAGATGAGTTAAATCAAACAGATTTTTTTCCTAAATCAAGAATTTAGCTTCAGATACACCTAGAGGAATGTTGCAAATGGAATTCCTAAAGTAATCATGAAGAAATTCAAAACACATTCTTTTAGTTTCTAAAAATCTTGATGTAATGTTAACAATTTTTGGATTCTGGTCAGTTTGATTTCATGGGTTGCAAACTTAAAGTCATCTTTAATTTATACACTTTAGTTCTCCATATTTCAACAGTTTCAGGTCTACTGACTTATTCTTCAAAATGCCTCGAACCTTTGCTATTCTTACCACTTTCATAAGTAGCATTCTAATTTATCCCTGACAGCTGGCTAAAATAATGTTATGAAGAAGATAAACATTTGAGAAAGAAAGCCAGAACTAGTCTTGGAGGCTGTATTAAAAAAAAAATAGCAAGAAAAACTGCCAACGGAAAGAATAAAATCTTACAGAAAATATAGTTTTAGAAGATTCAATTTTATGGCATTAACTATATTTGAGAAACACAAGAAAGTAAAATTTTAGAAGTCATTGGTTTTCAAAACAAGCCATACTCATCAGTTTTATTACTCTGCTCTGATAGATAGCTTTCACCAGTACTGATCTTCTATAGTTCTGAGTCAGCTGCTTCCAAGTGATGGAGCAAAGGATGGAACCATTGGATGCTGCAGCCATCACACATTGCTGCTGCACCATTTTTGCTGCATAATTTCTGAGATCTTACATTAATATATCAGGTATTCTTAAATTCTAGGATGTTGCTCTGTACATCTGGCAGATGACAAAGAGAAGATTAGTCTATTACTGGACTATGTATCAATAGAACTGGCTACATAATTTGTGGGACCCAGTGCAAATTTAAAGTGCAGGCTCCATTGCTCAAAAAGTGTTACAATTTCACAACAATGATACCAAAGCAGTAAGCCAAGCACACAGTCCTGTGCACAGGTCACAAGCCCTTGAGGAGGCCGGCCTTTGTATCAGATCTGATAAGAATGAATTGATCGCCTCTCCGGATGCAGAAGGTGTCAACGCAAAAAAAGATGCACAATTTAAATTTAAAAGTTGAAAATTATGTTTTATTCAGAGAACAAAACTGAGGACTTAGTCTGGAATGTGGCTTCTCAGACAGCTCTGAGAGACTGCTCTGAAGAGGGAAAGGAGGACCTAGGATATGCAGTTTTTGCAGCAAAGGCCAAGTGGTCAGAACTTCAAAAGATTACTGTTAGTTAAAGAAAACCAGATATGCCAAGTTAAGGAATTTAGCACTTTTCTATGTACCTGAAGATACAAAGTCTGGGCTCACTGATATCATCCCTTTGATAGGCACCTAGGCTGTCTAGTGTCAGCAGCCTGTTCTATTCCATCTGGAAACCTCTCAGGGAGCACAGCTGGAAATGGCTGCAGCAGCTGAGGGCTTGGTGGTAGGCAACCCATTAGTCTCCACCCTGAGCTCCCTCGAAGTTCACCACGAGGGCAGCTGTAGTGACTTGAAGGCTGAAACATCCTTTATTTACTGATATGGCAGGCAGTGATTTTTTTCATTGACAAAGTGTGTAACATAATAAACTCACTATCAAAGGTGAACTGGAGTCCCTGAGAGATGACACCACTTTGAAGGTTCTGAGTTGGTCTCTGCTATTGGCAGGGCAGGGCGTCAGCAGAGGCCAGAGCTACATCAGCCTTGGGGAGGAAGACCACGCTACCATGCCCACAGTCTCCATTGTCGCTTCATGGACACCAGGTTCATGATCTCATCGGGCACCAGGGGGCCAATAAGGCAGGCTGATGACAAGCCAGTTGGTGACTTTTTCTTCAGCAACAGATACTCTCTGATGGACATTGACATGAGACTCACAGTTCCACCCACTTTGAAGGTCCAGCCACAGGCCTGCTCCCTCAGATGCTCTTGTCTTTGACTTCCATTAGAATTCATCTGTGACATAATAAGTGTTTGTTCTTTAATCCAACAAGTTTGGGGGTAATTTGTTATGTGGCAATAGATAATTGATACAAGGAGTAAAGAGATTTCCTTATTAATATTGTAATACAGAAGAACAAATCTGACTCCATATCGGACCTGTTTCTTTTCCTTTAATCTGTGTATTCTATTGCTTCTGCTACAAGTTAAACACTAAAGAGATGTTGCTTACAGCTCAAAGTACACATAATGGCCCATCTCTAGGAAACCTGCCTCCCACACCTGAGTGTTAAGCCAAAATACCTTTACTCAGCTTTCAGGAAACATCCTGACCAGGTCCACCTGTGAACGACTTCAGGAAAGAAGAAATTAACATCTCCTCTCCAGAGTCTGGCTGGAACCAGGAAATAGTTCCAATTTATCAATATTGTTTTACTTTATTTTACCACCTTAACTCCCCCTGTCCTATAAAAGAACTCCCCCTTGTTCTATAAAAGAAACTAGCACCCAAAGCCAAGCAAGATGACTTTTTGGAACACTAGTCCACCAACTTCTTCGTCTGCTGGCTTTCCAAATAGAATCACTATTCCTTGCCTCAGCAACTGACGTGTCACATAGTGAACGTTACGAGCTTGGACTCAGTAACAAAATTGTCCCCCCTTACCTCTCCTATGACCCAACATAGACCAGCATGTTTATTGCAACAGTGATTGGCAGCAGAAAAAACAAAACAAAACAAAAAACCTGTCCTCATGGAGGAAGATATAAATTATATAGTTAGGCAAAGTGTTTCTTTTCTACATTTTTGTTGAGATGTAATTGACAGTTGTATTAGTTTCAGGTTTATGACATAATGATAATACAATATAATGAAAATGATCACCGCAACAAATCTAACATTCATCACCATATGTAATTGCATTTTTTTTCTTGTGATGAGAACTTTTAAGATGTACTGCCTTAGCAAGTTTTAAATAGATTGCATAGTATTATTGAGTATAGTTATTATATTATATATTACATCCTGCAGACTTATTTTATAGTAGAATTTTGTGTCTTTTGACCCCTTCATCTATTCTGCCCATCCTTCCTCAAAATAAGTTTATCTTGTTTGCTATATTCATTGATCCCATGAATGAACATGATTCCTTATTTTTTTAAAGTTCTTGAAGTATCCTTGACTGAACAAACCCAGGTTAAGTAAACTATATTACTTTAGTAAGAACAATTCATGGAGTTATAATCCATACTCTGATACAGGACAGAAAGAAATGCAGGAAACAATGTGTGTTCTAACACACTACCAGGCTTTAACAGAACTAACCAATGTTAGAGGACAGAATCAATTTTGAAGCTAAGAAGAGACAGAAGGAAATCACTGCTGTTTTAAATCACATCTCTGAGAGTCTGAAGAGTCTTTGTCACTTTTTTCAGATTTTGCTTGAGTAAGAAGAGAGATTTCTTTAACTTTGTTTCAGCTTCTTTGCCTATAGATGCTCCAATTAAACCTGTGAAAGACCATCACCATAGAAAATAACAAAGACTCCTAAATGTTGCTCTTGAAAAACAGGGGGATTATGTATGCTTGTGATTTACTAAAGGAGACTTTGAAAGGATAAGAGCCTCAGCAGGGCAGCCTAGAGAACTAACTGCTCTCTAGCAGGAAGGGATGTTTCTTGTAGTAAATTAGAGCTTTCCCTGAAGGGTTTTTTTTTGTGTGTGTGTGTGTGTGTGTGTGTGTGTGTGTGTGTGTGTGTGTGTGTTTGTTGTTGAAAGTTAAGTCGCTCAGTCGTGTTCGACTCTGCAACACCATTGTAGCCCACAGGCTCCTCCGTCTATGGGATTCCCAAGGCAAGAATACTGGAGTGGGTTGCCATTTCCTTCTCCATCCCTGAAGGGTTATTCAGGGGAAAACATAGCATACACAAGCATTTTATATACAAAATATATACATAAACTTTATATAGAAAGAACCAAACAAAAATTTTTATTCAAAGAATTAATATTAAACTTCAGAGAAATCACTTAGAAAAGAAAAAAAAATGTTGAATGGAACAGTCAGAAAATACCTGTGCTAGTGACATCAGAGAATGGACAACCATGAAATGGAGCAAGAGATTTTGCAAACACAGATGTGTAATGCTTACAAAGTTGCATTTGAAGAGTGCTTTGTAACTAAATGATTTCCCCATTTCTCTCTAATTGTATTCTTATAAAAAAGACTGTGAGGTAGGAAAAACTGGTAGAATTTTACAGATGAGAAAAAAATGAGATCCTCTGAGGCTAAGCAACCTGCCTAAGAATAAATAAGATTCCTGGAGTTAGTCTTTTTTTTTTTTTTTTTTAACATTATGTATTATGACATTGGATTTTATTTTAGGGCATCATGAAATTATGTCATTTATGATTTTCTTTTCACAAATGAAATTTAGAAAGAGAATAATTTGAAGAAGGTCCTATCATAAAGCTTTCTTTAGGAAACTTTAGGTTATCGTGCAAAACTTTGCATTACTTCAGGAAATCAGAAGTGGATTTTCAGAGACATTTTAGAACAAAATCATTGCTTCCAAATGGTTTCTCTTCTGTGTCCTGGGTATCTTCTCCACCCTAGCAACTGAAAAAAGAGACCCAAAATATGATAGAAAAAAGATATTTAAAAAATAAAAGCAGAAAACAAAATACCTGATATTCAACATTCATACCTTTCAAAACTTCTCAGAAGAGTATGGCCAAATTATATAACCACATTTCCAAATAACATTTTAAAAATATTAGTCCCTTTTCTTCTTACTAGAATCTTTTTCTTCTTAGTAATAGACTCTGCTGTAGTTACAAATCTGCTTTATAATAGAATATATCTTTAGATATGAATTAAATACAGGTGTTTTAATTCATAGTATAATTTAGTTACCTTTAAGGCTATGCATGTTTCAGGAGAAAAAAAATAGATTTTGTTGCCAAAATCTTGGCTCTCTGTGTACCGATGCCAAATAAAAATACAGAGACAGAGTTTTGAAGAAAAGAGAAAAAGTAGTTTTATTTCCTTGCCAAGCAAAGAGGAAACATATCAGACTACCACCTCAAGAACTGTATCCCCCTGGAGGGGAAGTAAAGAGATTTAGAATCAGGGCTCATAGTCTGGGGTAGGCAATAAGTCTCAAAGTAGTGAACGACTTGTAGTCTTCTTCTTTTTTTTTTTTTTTTTTTTAAAAAATTTCAAAATGGCCACAGCTGGCATCAGGCAACTTGGTAACTGGGATTGGTCTTTTCCAAACTTATTGTGCTGTGACCTTCTTTATTAAATGAAAAATACTGAAAGAGAATGTTATGATGGAGTGGGGGGAATGGAGATGATGTCCGATGTAGGATAGAATTCATATGGAGTCAGAGAGTAAATAGCTTCGTGAGGACAAGTCTAGCTACATGTTTGTTAGTAGTAACAGTCAAAGAATAACCAGGACTTCTTAAATCTTACTGGCCTGTTTGGTTTGCCCCTAAGGCTGTTGACTCATTTCTGTTTTTGCTGCAAAAGTTTCAGAGTTAGAAAAAAAATTCAAATCTTGGCATTGCTTCTGTAAAGATAGCAGTGAACCTCTTTCAACTTTTCTTTAGAAGAGGTTTCTTCAGATCATTATCTAAAATCTACTCCAAAATAATAACTTGCAGTTCTTAAATTTTTCTTAAAGTGTATTTTCCTTATGTTTATATGCTTTAATTTGACCATCCTCGATACTACCCTAGTATTTACTCAGTATCTTTTCCTTTTACAATTTAATTTTCTTAATATAAATTCATTTATTTTAATTGAAGGTTAATTACCTTACAATATTGTATTGTTTTTGCCATAGATCAACATGAATCCACCACCTGAACTGCCCTCCCTCCTCCCTCCTTGTACCATTCACTGTTTCTTAATCATCCTACTTCAAATGGATACATATCCCACTCAACCAAGAAATTGGTTTACAAGACTTAATCCTATAATTACAAACTCTTGCATGCAAGAAATATCAGAGGAATCTAATTCTAATTAATAAAATAAGCCTATGAACCAATATGCCCCACTTTAACAGACAATTCAGTCTCAATTCTGAATGCCATCTCTGCCCACTCAGCTCCACAGGATGGAGCAAATGCTTGGCCTAATTTTTGAAATTTGAAGCAAAACTAAAGACGTACAAAACTAAAACACTGTATTATTAGCATTCCTCAACCCTAATTTTTCATTTAATAACTGACCCTGTTTATTTGTTTTACTATGCCACAGTCAGAGGCACACTCAGTTTACACACTCAAGTTATGTAAAAAAAAAAAGAAAGAAATAAAGAAAAAATACATCCTTGAAAACAATAAACTAAAATATATGGTCAATAAAATCATTGAAAAATAGTAAAAAGTGCTGGTACTAAGTTTAATGCTTTTGGTAGATAAGGGCATCTTGTCTACTATAATTTTGTCATCCTGGAATGTGAGGACATCCATTGGTCCTTATCTATGGGCAGAGATAAAGCCATACNATGGTCAATAAAATCATTGAAAAATAGTAAAAAGTGCTGGTACTAAGTTTAATGCTTTTGGTAGATAAGGGCATCTTGTCTACTATAATTTTGTCATCCTGGAATGTGAGGACATCCATTGGTCCTTATCTATGGGCAGAGATAAAGCCATACTAGTTTTCCTCATGCTTTGTTTCTTCCATTGTCTCCTGGCACACAATCAATATCTCTCCCTCATACAAATGCTCTAAGAAGAGGATCTGAGTGAGTCCCTTGGTCACTAATATGGAGTGCCACTTTAGTGCAGAAACATGACAGGTCACCTGGTAGACCATCGATGCCTTCTGTGCTCACCCTGTAAATGACCAACTTTAAACAGTTCTGAGGTTAAGGCCACTCAACCTTGCTCCAAAAAGAACACTGCAACTTTATATGTCAAAAATCCCCTGTGACTGCTTTAGTCAAAGGGGGTCAAAAAAATCTACAAATTACCTTTAGGCTTCAAAAGCTGTTGATACAAAAATACAACATCATAGAAGTGAAGAAGTATATTTGAAGATGTTCCGTATTCTCAGAATGAGCGGCCAAATAGAATCTACTTAAATGGAAAAGGAAAAAAATAGTAGAAAATAAAATGGACTCATCTTCCAGCTTTCCAGGGCCTTGTTGTTGTTCATTGTTCAGTTGCCCAGTCATGCCCAACCCTTTGTGACCCCATGGACTGCAGCCTGCCCTTGTGAAATCTTATGCAGACCTGCTTTCCATAAGAAGCTGTAACCTTCGATATTTGCAGTTTTATGTTCTCACTTTTACAAGTTATGCTGCTTTGATACTATTGCTAAGACAGTCAAAGTTTTACCAACTAAATCAAAAGTCAAAAGACAATGTGGGGTGGGAGTTGGGAGGGGGATTCAGGATTGGGAGCTCGTATACACCTGTGGTGGATTCNTAAGTTGATAGCATTATTACCTTGTGAGTTGTATGGTGATGTTAATAATAATGATCTCACTTCTGGGTTCAATGGAATAAACAGCTCCAAAAGCACCACAAATTACTGTATAAATCAATACTGAAACTATGAAAATTTCAAAACCCTCATATATTATGTTTCCCAACTTTATTTTACAGTGCTGATAGGAAATAAAATATGATAGAGCACTAATCACGATCTCTGGCACACACAATAAATCAGTGCACATTAGAAGATTTGGAATCTGCAGAATATAAAACTGAAAGTAGTGAAGTTAATAACAAATCTCACAAAGCTAGACAATGACAAATCTGAAAGAAGAATCCGCATCTCTAAAGCATTTGCTGCACAATTCTTTCTGCTTCACCATGTGCATTTATTTAGCCTAAAGCTATTACTTCCTCCCTGACTGCCCCAGATATTACAGGATAGTCCTGATTTGTTTACTAATACTCTTAATTTTTTTGAGTACTAAGTGACTTCCACATTGAGAAAAATGATTATCACAGTGTTCATTATATAGCTTTTATATTTTATCTTTAACCTAGTAAAATGAAGCTTTCAAAAAGTTTCAAGAAAAAGTAAACGAACCAGAAATATAGTACTTAAACTGTATAATAAAGAAAACATCAAGTGATATCCTATGAATTTTCTTTTCCTGCAAATAATTTTTGCATAAATGTAAGCTCAAAAGTTTTACATTAACTTGATATTTGAGATCTGTTCAATCAATTGATCAAATATATTTTTATCTATATGTCATGGTGTATAAGCAAAAGTTAAAGAAAATAAGAAGAGGAAAAATAAGAGATAATGGAAAAAAAGAAAAGAAGTAATTTCTCTCAATATAATTTTAAAATATTTTGAACTAACTGAAAATTAAAGCATTACTTATCAAAATTTGCTGGGTGCAGCAAAAATTTTACTTGGAATTTCATAACAACAAATGCATATGTCAGAAAATAAGAAAGTCATTATTAAAAAAACAAACAAACATGAATTTTCACTTTAGGAAGCTAGAGTAATAAGGAAAATTTACCCCTGAATGAGCAGAATAGAATTTTAAAATAGAACAGAAATCAATGAAATTAAAAACAGGAACGTTTTTAATCACTGAGTCACGTCCTACTCTTTGTGACCTCATAGACTGTAGCCCACTAGGCTCCTCTGTCTATGGAATTCTCCAGGCAAGAATACTGGAGTGGATAGCCATTCCCATCTCCAGAGTATCTTCCTGACCCAGGGATCAAACTCTAGCCTCCTGTATTGCAAGTGGATGTTTTATCATCTGAGCCATCAGGGAAGCAACCCCTCCCCAAAAGGCAATAGTAAAGATTTTTAAAAATAAAAAGCTAATTATCTGAAAAGATCGATGAATTTGATGAAACTCTAGCCAGATTAAGATTAAAAGAAAAAAAGATACAAATTACCAGTATCAGAAATAAAAAAGTATCACCACTGACTCTATGAACATTAAAAGGAAAATAAAACACTATGAACACCTCTATTAACACAAATTTGCTAACTTAGATGACTTGAATCTCTTCTTTAGAGGGCACAAAGTACCAAAGCTCACACAAGGAGAATGAGCTCTATAGCTATTAAAAATATCAAAGAAATAGTTTTTAAGTCTTCCAAAAAAGCAAACAACAGCTCCAGGTGTTTTTCACTGGTGAATTCTACCAGACACTTAAGACATGATACACATTCCAGAAGGCAGAATGAAAAAACACCTTACAACTGCTTGTAAGAGGCCAGCATTGCCCAATGTTAAAATCATATAAAGGCATTCCACAAAAGTAAAACTACAGACCAATGTCACTCATGAACACAGACATAGAAGTCTTTAATAAAATTCCTTTGTTAAGTTTCTGGTTAGTGTGAACCCCAAGTAGATCCTCCTGATATTTGGTAGGATGGTTGGCTTCCTCTTTGTCGAATATATTAGCTTTGTTGATCTGCTAACTTACCTCAATGGCAGGAAGCAGCAGCTAGACCAGATGTGTGGACTTGCTTTGTGACAAATAGCCTCAGGTTCTGCAGGATACCCTTGTTGTCAAAGACAGGGAAATGGAAAGGTAGGCAAGTTTCAGCCTATCCTTGTGAGTTTAAACTCAAGCTGATGGGATTCTAGCCTGTTCTTGATCCCTCTCTCCTGACTTCCTATACAGTGAACTTCAAATTTCAGCTCAGTCATGTTGAGACAGTCCTGCAGGAACTATTTAACTAGTGTCCTCAGTGATGCAAGTCAGTTATGTTGTAGCTATATATTATACATATAAAATATCCTATTGGTTCTATTTTTCTGATGGACTCCCTTTGAACCATGAAGGGATCCAGCATGGCGAGATAAAATGGCGACTTGGAAGAAATGGCATTTGTTAGGAATAAGAGATTGGTGAGATTCAGCTGATGAATGGACTGGTGTGCTGTGCTACAGATGAGACTTCTGACGGAAATCAGGAAGTCACTGAACGTGAAAGTGATGGTTATATACATAAGGCCCATTGTCTATTTGGTTATTATTACACTATAGGAAATTGTCAATATATCTTCACTAAGTTTGGAGGGGGGTGGGTACAGTGAGGATGACTTATTAAATGTAGATTTTAACCCATCTTTAAAATTATGAGACGAAAGGCACTTTGGAAGGCTTCCCAATTAGAATAGTTTAAAACTTAGTTATGACATGAGCCTCATTGTAGTCTAATAGGAGGAGATATGGCATATCTATCAGGATGATTTGAAAATTTGCTTCAAATATTTTCAAAAATTTGCCCTAAATTGAAAATCATAAAGACATAGTACTTTAGCAGTAGTCCAGGTTTGATCTTCCAACACCTGGTCCTTGAAGCCAGGTTCAAGGTAGAATGTTAAAAATAAGATCATCAAATACCATGACTCAGATGAAGAAGGGAAGTATGGAGGAAACATTCAGAAGTAAGGGGTATATACATATGTTGTTCCTGTTAATTCACTAAGCCAAATCTGACTCTTTTGTGACACTGTGGGCTGTAGTCTGTGAGGCAGCTCTTTCTGTGGGATTTCCCAGGCAAGAATACTAGAGTGGGTTGCCATTTCCTTCTTTAGGGAATCTTTCTGATCCAGGGATCAGACCCAAGTCTCCTGCATTGTAGGTAGATGTTTTATCACTGAGCCACCAGGGAAGCCCAAAGATGCATTAGCTGAAACCAGAATATGGCATGGAAAGAAAACACTAAAACTATTTTTTAATTTATATTAAAAAAAGAACAACCAGTACCAACTGATAGGATGATTCTGTCCCACCCATTCTATATTGACTTGAACCTAAGCGTAATTACCTAAATGTTACTATGCTAACATTCCTTGTCAATAATACCCTTGGAAGGCTTCAAATGACACATTAACAGTAGAAGCAGAAAATTGAAAGTCTCAGGTTGATATTGCAAATGATCACTTAACTACTTTAGGTGAATTGTGTGTGTGTGCGTGTGTGTGTGTGTGAAACAGAGTGTGGAGTAGCCAGCATAAGACAGGTACCAAATGAATGAAAACCAATGAGGAAAATTAAAATAGATTTCAGCAAAATAAAACAAATTCTCTAATAATGATATATTAACTTATAGAGGAACTTCCGGCTTTCACTCAGGATTTCCTCCAAAGTGAAAATGGTCACATGGATGATGGGATTTCCCTGATGATCTGGTGGTTAAGAATCTACCTTGCAATGTATAGGATGTGGGTTCAAACCCTGGTAGGGGAGCTAAGATCTCATACATTGTGGAGGAACTGAGCATGTGCGCTGCAACTATCAAAGTCTGCACGGTCTGGACCCTACACAGCACAACTCTAGAGTCCGTTTGCCACCAGGAAAGATCCCACAGGCTGCAATGAAGACCTAATGCAGCCATTAAATAAATAAATAAATAAATAAATAAACTGAATGACTTCTTGGTGATGATACTTCAAAAGAGAGTCATGTGTCCACTCTGAGACTGTGATTCTCTCAGCCCCTGATCCTTGATGTGCCGGGTTTAAATCAAGAGTGCCAAAATTTTAGGTAAATCAAATATGTTCCTCATTCAGTAATTAAGATTATGGGACAAATAAATATAGATCAATAAAGATAATTATCTTGGTATATTTATTTTTTAATTTATTTATTCATTTAACAAAATATAGTTATCCATATAATTACCAAATTTAAAGTCATTTCTGCGCGAAGTATAGAATACCACACATGAAAAAATCAAAAGTAACTTCATAGTAAAAATAGAACATAAAAACAATTATCCAAATACAAGCAAAATGCAAATCTTACAAGATACAAAGAAGAGTATGCATTTAGTTGGAAAAGAAAATATTTTTGGAACAGCTAGAACTTGAGCTGTATCTTGAGGATATATAGTGTATCTTCCAATAGATCTGATGGAAAAGTATGTGGAAGGAGAGACAAGTAAAAGCAAAGGAAGAAGAGAATACTTAATTTTACAAAACACCAGGTAAAATTTGGAAATAAGGCTGGAATGTCATTGATACACAGACGAGAAAGCTAGTGCAATTCTGGGCAAATAGTTTTGACTTTGCTTCATAGGTAGTGGGTTTTTCATTCAGGACAGGGCCTTGGTCTGACAAAATGTTTTGGTCTGTTGTTTTTTTTGGCCATGCCACATGGCTTGCAGAATCTCAGCTCCCCAACCAGGGGTGAACCCAGGTCCTTGACAGTGAAAGTTCAGAGTCCTAACCACTGGTTCACTAGGGCATTTGCAGAACAGCCCTTTCTGAAGATTACAATATTTACAAATTGACAGATAAGTACAGCAGAGTTTTGTTATCTCTTTAGATTCAGGGGGAGAACAGAAAAGCCTTAAGGTCTGATCCTGATTGCTGTTTTGTCCACATTATCCACCCCTCCCCCCCCCCTTTTTTTTTTGCCTAACCACCTGTCAGCCTTTTACTACCCACATTTTACAGAAGAGGAAACAGGTTCAGAAATACTAGATCACTTCCAAGGGACACACAGTTGGTATTTGGCTGAGTTAGGATTTGAATTCATATCTAACAAGATTCAGTTTCTTAAACACTACTTTATGTTTCAAAAAGCAGTGACAGTGAGAATGAAAAGAAGAGAAAAGACAAGCAAAACATTTCTGGGGGGAATATCCAGAAAACAACTCTTAATAGTAAGAGGAGGGATTAAGAGAAAAGCAAAAGATAAATTGGGGAGGTGAGAGGGGGGTTCAGGATGGGGAACACATGTACACCCATGGCTGATTCATGTCAATGTATGGCAAAAACCACTACAATACTGTAAGGTAATTAGCCTCTAATTAAAATAAATAAATTAGTTTTTTGAAAAAGAAAAAAAAAATAAATGCATCATTGAAGACACTTGCATTTAGTTCCCAAGTTGGACCTCAGTTTTGTTCTGGAGATGTGCCTGCTCACACCAAAAAAGATATCAATTGAACTGAGCCATGTGATGCTACATAAAATCAAGCTTGCTACAAAAATAAATTGGCTGAAACAAATGCTTTTTTCAGAAATGTCACTACTGAACAAGAAATAAAAGAGAGATATTTTTTTTCTCCCAAGAAAGAGTAGTGTATCACAGAGAATTATTTTCCTAGTATTAAATTATAAATATATTTTTTTCTACCGAGAGTTAGCATTTGTTTAAGACATACAAGAATGTAGATTGAAATGTCTCTTGTCCAGCAACAGATCTTCAGAAAAAATAATCCATTTTAATGTAGTCCTACTTTGTAGGAAAATTAAAAACTGCATGTGAAAACATGGCAGAGTTTCCTTTTCTTTCTGGGTTTTCATATCATCAACCTATTATCACTAATTACATTATATTCTCCTATTTTGCAAGGTTAGATATTTCAGGCTGGCTACTAAGAGTGATAAAGCAAATGTTCATAGGTCATCAAACTTGAAGAAATAATGGAAATTCAAAGAACTCTGTCTTCCACATTTTTGGAAAACATTTTCCTACACACACTGAGATAGCATTAAAATATTTACCTCCCCCAAACAGAATTCTGACTGTCACTGACAGGTTCAAAACACTGACTCAATCAGGGAAACAACGTTAAAGCAAAATGTTAACCTTATATTCATTATTATTATTCATTTCCTTTTAAAAATGTTCAATAAAATTTTTATGAAATACAAAAATATAAGAGAGAAAAGCAAAAGATAAATTGGATTGTCACTATTCCACTTGACTGAAAACCTTTAAACACAGAACTGACATTTTAAACAAGCAGAAATTATTCTTAAGTGGAATGTCTATAACTCTGACTTTTGTTTTTCTATAATCAAAAATTTCTCTAGAGATGCTGCATTTAGCTTAATTAGCATACACTTATTTATATTCATATTAACCCATTTGTGGTAAATCATTTCCAAATGGAGTGCCCTTATCCAATATTTTAATTAGTCTTCTGAATAGTGAATGTATGGTAGAAGCTGACTGTTTCATCTCTGAAATTCAGAGAATTAAACTAAGTAGGAAGACTATAACCATGGTGCATTTGTCAAAAATCTACCCCCAGGACAGAGCTTATTAGCTGAGGTTTCATAGCCAGTGCTCTAGCAGCCCTCATATTTCCCAGTCATTCATCAGAAGAGTTCATGGAAAAAAGATTAAGTGGAAAGTTTCAAGCTAATTATTTCCCTGGGGCACAAGAGAGTAAAAGGACACAGAAGTAACATCATTGTGTGAAAAAGATCTGCAATAAATATTCCTTCATTAAGTCTTCTCCTTCAACATGTCTCCCTCTCAAAATGAGATAACACATCTTGGTAAGAAAGAGATCATAAAAGTAAGATGATGTTATTCCAGAACTCAGAACTCTTGCATCATTCTATCATATGTTCAAAGTTTTATGTATAAGCATCATATATATACAAACATACACACATACGCAGACTCATTCATTCACTCATGCACAGATTGTTGGCACTGTGGTCTCTTCCCACAAGTTCATCAATAGATCAGACACCAGTAGAATCTTATAATAAAACCAAAACTGCTCCTTCAATACCCACTGAGGACTTCACTAGAGAATAATATAATAATACCAAATAAGTTAACTGCTGTGTCAATATAAATGAAAAAAAAATAATGTATGGCTATTTTTATAAAATGCATAGAGTGCAAAAATTCACTACAAGTCCTAGTACCTGAGAACCTTGCTCTTAATAGTTTGGGTCTTTATTTTTCCTTGTCCTTTAGAAGGAAAACCACAAATCACTGGAATGCTGTGAGTCTTTTCCTGATGAACCATGCAAGTCTTGCCTTTAAATATCAAGAATGAATTATCAGCAGTTTCACAAATTTTATTTTGGCTTATAATAGAGAGCTCCTCATTATTAGCATAGAGTGAAATTACTAAGAGTTACTAGAAGTGAATGGTGGTTAAGATTTATTGAGGGCTTTCTACATGCTAAATATTTGAACTGTTAACTAACTTTTCTCACAACAACTGTGAAACAGACACCTCCTAGTTTACAGGTGGATAGGAGGTTGGGTTTCCATACCTGCCACACATTTGCAAATTGCGCCTGTATTCAGACCCACAAAGTCTAACTTGGATCCCTCAGGACTGCTTATTCATGGCACTGCATCCTTTACACATAAACATATGAAATGTACTTTAGAAAATTTAAGTGAAGTGCAAAGACTAGAAAGTTTAACAAGACTCTCCTGACAATGAAAATCAGTGTTACCTTTTCATACCAGAGAAAGAAACTTGGGGTCACTCACAGATATGGATTCAGAGACACAGATGTGGATTAAAACTGCCCTGTCATTTTCTAATCATAAGTAGAAAAACAGATGTGTGCATACTGGGGCACAAATGGAGATGGAGTTTGTTTAGCAGTTCAACAAGCATATTTTTTCTTCCTGGTACAGAGCAAAGCTACATTTTCCAGTATCCTTCAAGGTTATGTTTGGCCATTTGACAAAAGTCTCAGCAATAGGACATGCACAGAAAAGAGGGCGCCACTGCAGCGGAACAGATATTTAAGGAGGAGGGCACCTTCTCCATTGTCTTTAACCCCGTCTCCCAACTAAATGAAGTAAGCATAGAAACCCTGAAAGACACATTTTGAGGAGAGCAGAGGAATAAAATGGAACAAGCCTGAGCTGTAAATCAATATTTGGAAGAGAGATCTAAAATTCTACAGAATGGGCAACACATGTACACCCTTGGCTGATTCATGTGAATGTATGGGAAAAGCCACCACAATATTGTAATTAGCCTCCAATTAAAAAAAAAATTCTACTGAACCGAACTTGGGTCTGCTTACCTATGCATAACAAAGCCAATCTACTGATGCCAGGTTGTGGTGAAGGAAAGTGCACCATTTAGTGCAGGCACCAGGCAAGAAGTACAGGGCAGCTAGTGATGGAAAACCTGAACTTCCCAAAGGATTTCAGCAAAATATATTTAAAGTCAAAGTAAGGAAGGAGTGTCCCAAGATGTGTGATCAGCTGGTGCACAGTTCTCTGATTAGTTTAATCGTGAGGTAACAGGATCACCTCGCAGGCGGCTGCAGTGGCACACAGAGCGTGGCTGAGAGGAGCTACCCCACGTCAGAGGTCAGGGGCAGTGGCCAAGAGTGCCAGGCTGCCTGGGTGCAGGAACAGCTGAGAGGAGCTACCCCACATCCGAGGTCAGGGACGGCAGGCAGGAGGAGCAACCCCACGTCCAAGAGCAGTGGCTGCGCGGGCGCAGGAAGGCCTAGAAGAGCTATTCCACGTTCAAAGTCAGGAGGGGTGGTGGTGAGGAGATACCCCTCATCGGAGGTAAAGAGCAGCGGCTGCGTGTTGCTGGCACAGCCATAAAGAGATATCCCACATCCAGGGTAAGAGAAACTCAAGTAAGATGGTAGGTGTTGCATGAGGGCATCAACGGGCAGACACACTGAAACCATAATCACAGAAAACTAGTCAATCTAACCACACTAGGACCACAGCCTTGTNGCCCACCAGGCTCCCCTGTCCCTGGGATTCTCCAGGCAAGAACACTGGAGTGGGTTGCCATTTCCTTCATGTCACCATTTTCAGAACTCGTGTCCCACGAGGAAGCACGGCCATTTGCACCTGTGCAGAACAGCAGTTACTTCACCATTTCCTTACCTCCAATCACCTTTCCCCATGCCTCAGACCACTCTGCTTCTTTAACTCATAGAGACCCCAGCTTTGAGGAGACAGATGTGAGACTTGTTCTCCTCTTTGTGTAAAAATCTTTTCTTTGCACAAACCTTGGCATCTCCGTGTTGTCTCCATTGATTCAGTAACACAGTAAATTGAGAAAGAGAGGGATATCTGTAGACTAAACTAAACGGGAGGTGATTCCTATAGTGCAGAAATAGATAACAATCTTAGGGACTGATGAATAATCTGTGTAGCTCGTCTACTCAGTAATTCAAGCAATCTCTTAATTGGTAAGGTGTACTGGGTCAAGAACCAGCATTCTCTGTGTTGTGCAACATTTCACCTCAGCTGACTAGTGAAAACTAAATGCATTTGGAATGGAGATGACATATATGTAGATGTAGCATTTGATGAGCTCTTATGCAACCCTGACTTATGTAAACAAACATAAATAAAGGAAGAATGTGTGGATTATAAAAGGAAGGGAAACATAACTCAGTTAGCCTCTCTAGGTACGAGGTTTGAAAATGAAGATCCTTTTTTCACTGACCTATCTGATTTTTATAAGTTCTCTAGGATGGACAATAGATAGGTACTATTACATAGGCATTGAAGAAACTACTTGGAACTATGCTCCTACTGGTAAAAACATGCTCAATGGAATGCCTTTTTCGGACGATCAGTAAGTAATAGCTTCGCGTTGAAAATGTTGCTATCAGACCCAAATGTTGGTAATTGTTATTCACTGATAAAATGCTGCTGAAGAAGTTTCCATGATAGACTCTATTGCTATTAGAACTGTTTCCTTTGAGTTTTTTAGTATAAGCATAACATGGAAGCCAGCTATTAATATAAATCAGAAATTGCTCCTTCCTGGGATTCCTGCCACTCTTGCCTTCACGATACATATTTCAGGGATCATCTCTAATCCTGTATTTATCATCGATTTTGTATAAGTGGTTGTTGTTGTGGTTGTTCAGTCACGTTTGACTCTTTGTGACCCCACGGACTGCAGCACACCAGGCCTCTCTGTCCCTCATCACCTTCTGAAGTTGACCCAAGCTCATGTCCATTGCANGTTGAGGCATTTCTAATGCCTGTATCTGTATTAGGAACAAAATTAATGGAGTGTTAAATTATGAACCATAATATAAAAGCAATATCCAGGAGTCCATGTGGATATGAATTAATGATTTAGGAAACGAATAATTCAGGGGGACAAGTCTCCCTTGCAGACGAATTTCAAATGATTTATGAAGATACTTTACCACAATATAAAGGATTACTATTTCCCACTCCTTACATGTGGACTGGTGTAGACTAACTTAATAATGGAGAAACCCGGTAAACTCTCCTCAATCAGGTCATGAAGTTCAGTATCAATAGTGATTAGTCCTTCTTATATTATGTGCCCTTGTGATGCCAGTGATAGTTGATGTTTATGGTTTTCCCAAATTTACTTAGTCATAGCAGAGGAAAGAGGAAGAAGCCTTGGCAGAAATTTCTAATTATATTCTTAGATACCTGGAAGGAAAATTCACATGATGCACAAAGATTAAGGACTATATTGATGTAAATAAACTACAAAGGTGGGAAACTGCACCAATTTTGTAGAGCATATAAATAATTTTGTGTTTAATATGNAAGAAGCCTTGGCAGAAATTTCTAATTATATTCTTAGATACCTGGAAGGAAAATTCACATGATGCACAAAGATTAAGGACTATATTGATGTAAATAAACTACAAAGGTGGGAAACTGCACCAATTTTGTAGAGCATATAAATAATTTTGTGTTTAATATGAGTAACATGATGTCAGGGAAGAGCTACAACAGGGTTCTGTCCCTGTTTAGCTCGATTAAGGGTTTCATATACAAAGATGAAACTTCATGGTGTGTCATTAAAAGTAGGACAAATGAGAACACACAGGAGTATCTAGTTTAAAAACATAGAGGGATATCAACATAACTGTTACATAAACGAATTCTTAAGACAAATTGTCACTAATGTATTTTCCTCGGGATAGTGTTTTACCTAATAAAATATTCTAATAACATTTTAGATCCTTTGTTATACTTTGGGTTTGAGATTTTCAGAACAACAATATTAGCAAAATGTTTTAGAGTTAAATTTAATTTCCAAAAGGGCTCTTAATTCATACACTTTAAATTACTATCTTCTTATATTTTCATAAAGATATGCTTACAGGATTTCAGAAATGAAGATAGCAGAAATAGGATATAAATTTTTGTTAGTGACATTAGAGGGATGATTCAGTTGAATAAATGAACTAAAAGAAAGATGGCTGGTAATTAAGGGGTTAGAGCGGCAGGTTGTGTGAGGAACTAATGAACAGGCTATTCAATTCAGGCTATTCGTCTATTCTAGTAGTAAAAGAAGAGAAGGAGATAAGTAAGTTATTTGGTGAAAAATGAGGTCAATAAACTGGAGCTTGTTTGCATAATGAAGGCAGTTCAGTTCAGTTCAGTCACTCAGTCGTGTCTGACTCTTTGCGACCCCATGAATTGCAGCATGCCAGGCCTCCCTGTGCATCACCATTTCTTGTAGTTCACTCAGCCTCGCGTCCATCGAGTCCGTGATGCCATCCAGCCATCTCATCCTCGGTTATCCCCTTTTTCTCCTGTCCCCAATCCCTCCCAGCATCAGAGTCTTTTCCAGTGAGTCAACTCTNAAAAAAAAAAAAAAAACAAACCTATGACTTTTGTGTTCATGATAAAGAATTATGTCTTCTCTACCCTAGTTGTTAAAAAGTTCTATGCGAAGGAAAATCCCCATGAACAAATTTTTTCACCGTTTTTAATCCCTCCCCAAAAAAACAGAATTCAAAATTAAGAATATGAGATTGGGCACAATACCCAATATTTTATGTTCTGATATTCACTAAATAGCAGAATGAGCATGGTGGGCACTGAAGACTAGGAGTTAGAAAAGCAATGGAAATAATGGACAAATCTATGAAACAGCAGCCACATTTCTAGAATAATTTACATGGTTCTCAGACAACTGGGTCCTCTGATGGTGGGGGGGCTGGTTTCTCCAGGTGGATTAAACCAGCCAAAAGCATGTGAATACCCAAAATGAGAAGGGGCCATATCACCTGCAAACCGGTGCCTCTCCACTGCCCTCATGAGTTGCAACTGTCCCCGTGGCTGGACACTGAAAGTGACCGTTGCGGGAAGCCCAAAGTCTGCCCCCAGGAAGCGCAGCCCAAGCCCCAGAGGAAGCATGGGCGCCCAGCCCTGGACATCTCTGGTCTCCATCCGGGAAGCAGAGTCTCCCTCTCTGCACTTCTCCACGGGGCGCGTTTGTAAACAGGAACGTGAGTCATGGTACAGGCATGAGTCCATTTTCCAGATTAGCCCAGCTTTACAACCGAGGTCATCCCATTCTGCCCCCGTCACAGCAGTGACTCATCTTACTGCCTCCCACCAAAGGGAACACGGTTTAGCCCTTCAGTTGTTCCTGAAAGGAACTCAGCAGTATGGGGGTTTCAATCCTGGTGTGCTTGCTCTGCTTCCTAACACAATGCTGAGAGCAAAGATGTAAGATTCCTGAGGGCAAGCATCCCAGGAGTTTGGAAAAGAAATGAATCTAAGGATACCCTAGACCATATTATCTTCCCATGGCCTCTCAGGGTCTCCACTCCCATAGGGGCTTGCACACAAGTCTGATATACTCATGGGTATGTGTGCGCATGCACGCATACATTTTCTCTCTCTCCCCACCTTTGTATAGGATCTAATACTCTTCCTGGGAACCTCAGAGCCAAATTTGCAGGTCATGTCTACCAATCTCGTAGGATCTTCCAGCTTTGAAATTTGTGAGATTACCCTTACCCCCATCTTATCTTATAGGTCTATCTTGCTTTCCTCTTTATTCTAATTTCCTTCATTATTCACTTCCAATCTTTTGATATAATATGAAGTCTTACAAGCCACTTCAAGTTTGGGGGGTATAGGATTTCTTATAAACAGATCTAAGTGTGCATACAAATACCAATTCATTTTGTACCATGAGAGAACTCTAAATACTTTATAAAGTCTTCCCCTAACAAACGTAAGACTCTTCAACAAATCCTAAAGATGATACGCAGACCTCTGCCAAGTTTTCCACTCAGCATCCATTCAAACTTTTTCTGGTAACAGTACCCTGAATTATTTAGGAGGTATCACCCCGACTCTTGACCCATTCAGTTTGGGTAGAGTGGACTCTAGCCCCCAGCTCCACAGATGGGCAAGTTTACTGACTTCAAATGCACTCAGCCCATTATGCCCCCTGACCACAGACACTGGTTCATAATCGTGTGGGGAGATAAGGTCTCCCTGGCCTCGAACCTGCCCCTATGCAATGGAGTCAACTTGGAGGAAGGAAATGGTCTCCTGGAATACGTGACCCTGGATCCAGCCATGCCTGACACATTTCCTATAAACTTTTCAAATATGGGTCAATACACTAATTTTCCTTGGGCCAGTTTGGGCTAGGTTTGAGGAAGGAGAAGGGCATCCTGACCAGAGAAACCCAGTCGCCTTTGTCAGACTGACCTCAATAATCATCCATCCACAAAGCAAGCAGTAATGTGGAAAAACTTGGAGATGTTCCAGGAAAAGTCAATGAAGGCCTCTGGAGTTTCATGATCCAGGCATGATAGGGGGATTATTACAAGGCAATATATTGGTAAGTGTCCAGTACTTTTCAAAGTAAGAATGAATGTGGTGTGTGGCTAGTCTTTGGACAGGGGAGTGGGGACCTTGCAAAAACCACACGCCTGCTAGAATAACCACTCGGCCCTCCTCCTTTAGTGCCTCCAAAGCCACTGGCTTCACTGACCGACTGTATTCAGGTGTGGTCTCCAGAAGCTGAGGCTGTGGCATGTCAAGAAAGATGGCAGGCAAAGCAGGTGGTAGGTTTCATTTTCCCTGATGACGTGACCCCTGAGGACATGGTGAGTTGGCCAGCTCTGGACATGACCACATGGAGCAGAATCAAGATGTATCACTACAAGTTGGAGCAATAGCTGTGTATTCTACTATTTTGTTTGTTTATGAGCTTAAAGCCACCTTCAGCAGGTGGCTGGGCAACATTCAAATGTTAATGTAACAGAATGGAAACCAATGAGACACAAAGTACAAATTGCTCTGCCAGGAAAAATAAACACAAAAGAAAAGNAATGGTAAATAACTTGTAAGCCAGCAGTGTGGAAAGCTGAGACTGAGCCCATAACACTGTGGAATTTTGAGGAGCTAGTACCAGCTACGTCTGGAATGGAACAGATAATTGCAGAACTGATTAAATACTCTAGGAACATTCAGATTCTTAAATACTCTTTCTACTCTGTATGTTTGAATAAGCCCTCCACCCCACATGGAAGCAGAAGCCTGAAGAGTTACTTTCTAGCTGTAGTTACAGAAAAACACAAAAAGATTACCAAGTAAGCATAGAGACCTCCATGAACTATAGGTCCAGAACTGATATCCAGAACTCTGGCCACCAGACTTGTATTAGCTCCAGTGGAAGGCCACAGATAATAATATGACCAGACTATTATTGTCAAAATCTGGCTTCTTTCATACGATATACCACTGTTGGATTAAATCTCAGAGTTTTGGGTGAAGTAAAAGTAGATAGCTTTATTGTTTTGCCAGGCAAAGGGGGCCACAGATGGCTAATGCCCAAAAGACTCTGTCTTCCTTACAGAGTTCAAGGAGCTGGGTGTGGTCAGCTCATGGACATTCTTCTGATTGGTTGGTGATGAGGTAATTGGGAGTCAACATTATCAATCTTCTGGTTCCAACTGGTCTGAGGTCTACAAGTTTGTGGGCAGCATACAGCTAACTTCTTCCACCTCCTGGGTGTTTCAGTATCTCAAAGGACATGGGTCAGAATATTATCTGTAGTCTTCGAGGAAGAAGTCTTTGAACTTGTTTAGTGGCTGACGTATTATTATTTTGTCTTGCTTGATTTTCTTTCCTTTATTCATTTCTCACTTCTCTGATTAAATTTATACTTTGTTTAAAGTTTTTCTACAGGCAAAAGGCAGGTGGAGAAGAAGGGTTGGAGTGGGGCTGGGGCATCTATTCTGGGAAGGGTTCATAGGGTCCTGCTCAGTTACACCATGAGAACAGCATCTAAAGATAATGAAATGGGAAGATAGTCAATAAACCATCCAGTCTGATTACCTTTCGATGAAAATCCAGTCAGTATTCACATAGGACTCAATCAGCTTTTTATTCTCACACACATAAATATAAGCAGAAAATTAAATGATATCAGATATTTTCAGAAAGAAAAAAAAACCTATTATATAACATATGGAGAACAAAATAAAAACTACTGGAGAAGCAGAAACTAAAGAGGAAGAGGGAAATTTCATATATATAGTGCTGTCACTTCAGTTGTGTCCAACTCTTTGTGACCCCATGGACTGAAACTCACCAGCTCCTGTCCATGAGATTTTCCAGGCAAGAAAGGTTATCCTTTCCTTCCCAGAGATCTTCCTTATCCAGACATTGAATCCACATCTCTATGTCTCCTGCATTGGCAGGCGGGTCCTTTTACCACTAGTGCCACCTGGCAATTGCATATATATTAACCTCAGGAATCTGCTTGCAATGCAGGACACCCTGGTTCAATTCCTGGGTTGGGAAGACCCACTGCAGAAGGGATAGGTTACCCACTCCAGTATTCTTGGGCTTACCTTGTGACTCAGCTGGAAATCACCTGGAGAAGGGAAAGGCTACCCACTTTCATATTCTGGCATGGAGAATTCCATGGACTGTATAGTCCATGGGGTTGCAAAGAGTCATACACGACTGAGTGACTTTCACACTAACCTCAAAAAGATGACAGGTTATTTAACAACTGAACAAGAAAAAGATGTAATTTAAAGAAAAAGTAATAATAATAAGAAGATTTAATGAATAAGAAAATAGTGATATATATTAAATTTTGATAGCCAAAAAGAAAAAAATAAAACTCAACAAAAGATTTAGAAAAAATATAAAGATTTCTGGGAAACTTACTCAGAAAGTAATAAGAAGATAAAGAAGTATAAGGAAATTACAGAGAGTGATTTTTAAAAATAGAACAACATTCCAGAAGGTGCCAAAATTACATTTCAAGAGTTTCAAAATAAGATAACAGCAAAATGAAGAAATTGATAATAAAATAATGCAAGAAATATTTTCAGAACCACTTCAATTTTCAGATAGAAAGGGGACACTAATGGCCCCGAAAATGGACTAAACTAGAACCAAACCAATAAACATCATTATAAATCATCAAACCACTACAGCAAAGAGAAAATCTTGAAAGTATCCAGAAAGGAAAATTTGGCTTTTAGAACAAGATTGAACTTGATAATGTAATTAGATTTAAAAACAACAATAAAAGCTAGGAGATAACGGGATACCGTGTTCAAGATCCAGGGAAAATTTATTTACAAATCAGAATTCTTTTAAGTCAATTTATTAACTAAAAGTAAGAGAAGAAAGAAGATATTTTCAGATATGGAAAAATCTCAGCAGCAACAGCAAAAATACCTATTATGAGTCCTTTCTCAGAATGCTCCCAGCAGAAAATTTCCATTAAAAGAGAGAATTTAAGGAAGAGGAAAGCTTGAATACTAGGAAACGAACCAATAAATGTAATTCTACAGAGACTCCCTAGTATGAGGTTGAAGGGATGGCTAAAACAATGTCTGTGTAGATGTCTTAAATCATGTGTTTCAGACTAGCATAATCAGAGGTGATAAAACATTCAGTTCAATTTAATTCTGTTTAATGAAGTTAAATTCCGTGTAAAAAGACAAGATAACTAGAAGAAATAATATTCCAAACATTAAAAAAGTTAAGTAAACATGGATCTAATATTCATGTGTTTTTCTATTTTATTTTAAATGTCAAACTGTCTTAATGAGGTTCTACTAACATATGTTCTCTTTAATCTTAATTAAGTCTTAAGAATTTTTTAAAATGGCATTAGGTCTTTCATTTTCTAATCTAAAGAATAATAAATTATTTAGCCTTTCTTCAAATTAAATTAATACTGACAGTTTATTAGCAAACAATTTTATTAATTAAAAGTACTTTTTGAAATGGAGTAAAACTGTTTTTCTGTAACTTGAAACATGTAGCCCTTTTTCTCTGATCCAGATTTCAAGTTCTCTTTTGTGATGACATCACATACACAACTTCCTATCTTATTTTTTCAGATAAGAAAAACTTGTTATGCCTAGGGATTATAATTCATTAATTCATTTCAGTTGTTCAGTCATGTCCGACTCTTGGTGACCCCATGTACTGCAGCACACCAGGCTTCCCTGGCCCCCAACTCCCCAACTCCCAGAGTTGCTCAAATTCGTGTCCATTGAGTTGATAATGCTATCCAATCATGTCACCCTCTGTTGTCCCCTTCTCTTCCTACGTTCAATCTTTCCCAGCATCAGGGTCATTTCCAATGAGTCAGTTCTTTGCATAAGGTGGCCCAAGTATTGGAGTCCTTCCAATGAATATTCAGCATTGGTTTCCTTTGAATTCACTGGTTTGATTTCCTTGATATCCAAGGGACTCTCAAGAGTCTTCTCCAACATCATAGTTCAAAAACATCAGTTCTTTGGTGCTCAGCTTCTTTTATAGTCCAACTCTCACATCTACATATGACTACTGGAAAAGCCATAGATTTGACTAGACAGATCTTTGCCCGAAAGTGATGTCTCTGTTTTTTGAAATGTTGTCTAGATTTGTCGTAGATTTTCTCCCAAGGAGGAATTGTCTTTTAATTTCATAGCTGTAGTCACCATATGCAGTGATTTTGGAGCCCCCCAAAATAAAATCTGTCACTGTTTCCAATTTGTCCCCATCTATTTGCCATGAAGTGTTGGGACTGGATGTTTTGACCTTTGTTTTTTGAATATTGAGTTTTAAGCCAGCTTTTTCACTCTCTTCTTTCACTTTCATCAAGAGGCTGTTTAGTTCCTCTTCTCTTCCTGCCACAAGGGTGCCATCTGCATATCTGAGGTTATTGAAATTTCTCCTGGCAATCTCAATTCCAGCTTGCAACTCATCCGGTCTGGCATTTCACATGATATACTCTGCATATAAGTTAAATAAGCCAGGTGAGGATATACAGGCTTGACATATTCTTTTCCCAATTTGGAATAAGGCTGTTGTTCCATGCTTGGTTCTAACTTTTGCTTCTTGACTTGCACACAGATTTCTCAGGAGGCAGGTCAGGTGGTCTGGTATTCCCATCTCGTTCAGAATTTTCCACAGTTTGTTGTGATACACACAGTCAAAGGTTTTGATGTAGTCAACGAAGCAGAAGTAGATTTTTTTCTAGAACTCTCTTGCTTTTCCTATGATCCAATGGATGTTGGCAATTTGTTCTTTGGTTCCTCTCCCTTTTCTAAATACAGCTTAAATATCTGAAAGTTCTTGCTTCATGTACTGTTGAAGCCTGGCTTGGAGAATTTTGAGAATTACTTTGCCAGCATGTGAGATGAGTGCTACTGTGTGGTAGTCTGAACATTCCTTCATATTGCCTTTCTTTGGGATTAGAATAAAAACTGACATTTTCCAGTCCTGTGGCCACTGCTGAGTTTTCCAAAATTGCTGGCATATTGAATGCAGCACTTTCACAGCATCATCTTTTAAGATTTGAAATAGTTCAACTGGAATTCCATCACCTCCACTAGCTTTGTTCATAGTGAAGCTTCCTATGGCCCACTTGACTTCACACTCCAGGATGTCTGGCTCTAGGTGAGTGATCATACCATCATGGAATTAATGTCTGATGCTGTAAAGAACAATATTGCATAGGAACCTGGAATGTTAGGTGCATGAATCAAGATAGATTGAAAATAGTCAAAGAGGAGATGGTAAGAGTGAGCATTAACATTTTAGGAATCAGTGAATTAAAATGGATTTGAATGGGTGAATTCAATTCAGGGATTGTAATCAGCATTTTAATATAAAATAATCCCTTCCAGGTTAACACTAACTTAAGTTCAAAATAATATAAAAATTTTAGTCTACTCTATCTCTATTCTTTTCCCCATCTTTTGTGCTGTTATATATTTATAAATTATAAATCCACTAACATGGTTTTATAATTGTTTTATGAATTATGTTTTAATCATATGGAAGATGAAAAGAGTTAAAAAAACACATTTATGTTGCCTTTTATACTGACCTATAATGGCTGTCTTTTCCATTGCCTTTTATTTCTTCCCAGACATTCGAGTTACCATGCACTGTCCCTTCATTTCAGGTTAAAGAATTCCCTTTGCTATTTCTTGTATGACAGATCTTCTAGTAATTTGTTGTCTTGGATTGTTTATCTAGGAATATCTTAATTTCTCCTTCATTATTGAAAGAGAGTTTTGCTGAATACAGAATCCTTGGTTGACTTTTTTTTTTTTTAATTCACTTTAAATTTGCCATCCATTTGCCTTCTGGCTTCTGTGAAAAGTCACCATCTGCTATTATTGAAGATTCCTGTACATGATCCTTGTTTTTCTTGCTTTAAAGATTGTCTTGTCTTGTCTTTTACTTTTGTCAGTTTGACTATAATGTGATAGATGTGAATCTCTTTGAGCTTATTTGAAATTTGTTGAGATTCTTGGACCTGAAGATTAATGTTTTTCATCACATTTGAGAAATTTTAGGCTGTTATTCTTTTTTTTCCAAATACTGTTTGGCCCCCTATCTCTTCTCTTCTTCTTGTACAATTCCCATTTTATACATATGTATATATGGTATATGCTCAATGGTGTCCCATAGTTTTCCAAGGTTCTCTTTGTTTTTCTTCATATTTTGTTTCTGTTCTTCATTCTGGAAACTCTCTATTGATGTATCTTAAAATTAAATGATCATTTTCTGCGAAAACAAATCTGATGTACACTCCTCTAGTGAGCTAGTGAGTTTTTTTCATTTTTATTATTGTTCTTTCAACTTCTGAGTTTATATTTGATTCTACTACATTATTTCTTTGTATTTATTGAGTATGTATGTTGATATGTATATTTGTTATAGTTTCCTTCAATTTTTTAGTCATAGTCTCCTTTAGTTCCTTGAACATGTGTACAATAACTGCTTCAAAGTCCTTGACTACTAAGTACAATATGTGGGCCTCCATAGGGATACTATATATAATGCTGACTTTTTTTCCTGTGTATGTAACATATTTTTCTATCTTGTAAGTTTTGGTTGAAAACTAGACATTGCAGTTATTATATTGTAACAACTCGTGTCATTTCCTTTCCTTAGCCCTCAGGCTTATTTTCATTGCTGTTACTGCTATTTTCTTGTTATTGCTTATTTTTTAAATGACTTTCCCAGGTTAATTGTGTAGATTCTCTATTCCCTGTACTGTGTGGCCATTGAGTTCTTAGCTAGCATTTATTAAGTTCTTGCTTTTATTTTTAAGTCTCACTTAGTAGAATAAAGCCCAAAGTCAGTATAATTTGGTATTCAGCCCAATGGTAAGATAAAAGAATTCCTTAAATGCTTGCCAGCCATGTTCCTTTGCCAAAGGAATCTGTGTGAGAAGGCATGCCTTCAAATTTTCAGGCAGCTTATTATCTACTTTCTATTTGCACAGGGTTATCATCTACTTTCTATTTGCACAGGGTCTCAAGTTCAAAGAGCAGCGAGTGGCTGGAATGCTCATTTCTCATGTCTTTCCTGGGCAAGACCACACATATGAATGTAACTTTCTCAATCCCAGGAACATGTTGGAAATTCACAAAGCTCCCTTCATTTCAGTTCAGTTCAGTCACTCAGTCATGTCCAACTCTTTACAACCCCATGAATCGCAACAAGCTAGGCCTCCCTGACCATCACTAACTCCTGGAGTTTACTCAAATTCATGTCTATTAAGTCGGTGATGCCATCCATCCATCTCATCCTCTGTCGTCCCCTTCTCCTCCTGCCCCTAATCCCTCTCAACATCAGCGTCATTTCCAATGAGTCAACTCTTCTCATGAGGTGACCAAAGTATTGGAGTTTCAACTTTAGAATCAGTCCTTCCAATGAACACCCAGGACTGATTGTCACCTAATTCTCCTGGATTTTCCTTCAAAATTTTGACCAAGCTCTTGTCTCTCCAACTGAAATCACAGCCTTTGGCAACATTGATGCTTCCAGCAGACTGCTATTATTTTCAGATTGTTATGCACAAGGGAAAAGGATTTTTGTACCACACTGAGCTCTGAGTCATTCTGAAAGAGATAAGAATACCAGACCACCTGACCTGCCTCTTCAGAAACCTGTAGCAGGTCAGGAAGCAACAGTTAGAACTGGACATGGAACAACACACTGGTTCCAAATAGAAAAAGGAGTACGTCAAGGCTGTATAGTGTCACCCTGCTTATTTAACTTATATGCAGAGTACATCATGAGAAACGCCTGGGCTGGAAGAAGCACAAGCTGGAGTCAAGATTGCCAGGAGAAATATCAATAACCTCAGATATACACATGACATCACCTTTATGGCAGAAAGTGAAGAACTAAAGAGCCTCTTGATGAAAGTAAAAGAGGAGAGTGAAAAAGTTGGCTTAAAGCTCAACATTCAGAAAACTAAGATCAAGGCATCCTGTCCCATCACTTNTTTTTTCTAGAACTCTCTTGCTTTTCCTATGATCCAATGGATGTTGGCAATTTGTTCTTTGGTTCCTCTCCCTTTTCTAAATACAGCTTAAATATCTGAAAGTTCTTGCTTCATGTACTGTTGAAGCCTGGCTTGGAGAATTTTGAGAATTACTTTGCCAGCATGTGAGATGAGTGCTACTGTGTGGTAGTCTGAACATTCCTTCATATTGCCTTTCTTTGGGATTAGAATAAAAACTGACATTTTCCAGTCCTGTGGCCACTGCTGAGTTTTCCAAAATTGCTGGCATATTGAATGCAGCACTTTCACAGCATCATCTTTTAAGATTTGAAATAGTTCAACTGGAATTCCATCACCTCCACTAGCTTTGTTCATAGTGAAGCTTCCTATGGCCCACTTGACTTCACACTCCAGGATGTCTGGCTCTAGGTGAGTGATCATACCATCATGGAATTAATGTCTGATGCTGTAAAGAACAATATTGCATAGGAACCTGGAATGTTAGGTGCATGAATCAAGATAGATTGAAAATAGTCAAAGAGGAGATGGTAAGAGTGAGCATTAACATTTTAGGAATCAGTGAATTAAAATGGATTTGAATGGGTGAATTCAATTCAGGGATTGTAATCAGCATTTTAATATAAAATAATCCCTTCCAGGTTAACACTAACTTAAGTTCAAAATAATACAAAAATTTTAGTCTACTCTATCTCTATTCTTTTCCCCATCTTTTGTGCTGTTATATATTTATAAATTATAAATCCACTAACATGGTTTTATAATTGTTTTATGAATTATGTTTTAATCATATGGAAGATGAAAAGAGTTAAAAAAACACATTTATGTTGCCTTTTATACTGACCTATAATGGCTGTCTTTTCCATTGCCTTTTATTTCTTCCCAGACATTCGAGTTACCATGCACTGTCCCTTCATTTCAGGTTAAAGAATTCCCTTTGCTATTTCTTGTATGACAGATCTTCTAGTAATTTGTTGTCTTGGATTGTTTATCTA
>SJYV01050808.1:0-10295 GCA_006410875.1 Neotragus pygmaeus | reverse complement strand
TCTGGACTCTGTGGGAGAGGGTGAGGGTGGGATGATTTGGGAGAATGGCATTGAAACATGTATATTATCATATGTGAAATGAATCACCAGTCCAGGTTCAATGCATGAGACAGGGTGCCCGGGGCTGGTGCACTGAGATGACCCAGAGGGATGGGATAGGGAGGGGGGTGGGAGGGGGTTTCAGGATGGGGAACACATGTACACCCATGGTGGATTCATGTCATTTATGGAAAAACCACTACAATATTGTAAAGTAATTAGCCTCCATTTAAAATGAATAAATATATATTAAAAAAATAAACTGAACCTAAATGCATATATCTAACCTGTAGTAGCCTGAGCTTCACTGCTTTAATAGGGGCATAAAAGACATGAAACTGGAGGAAGAAAATCACTAAACCCAGGAGAAGTCAGGGAGAGAGGCCTGAAAAGCTTTGTAGAAGCTTGCTCAAAGAGAAATATGGGCAATCTAATGGTTAGAGCTCAGTGCTCTCACTGCCAAGTTCCTGGCTTCACAAAAGAAAAAAGAAGATTGCACAAAGGACAATGAATTTGACTCTAACTTTAAAGATTAATTGGGATTATAAACCAACTAAAACACATAAGGACAGAAAGACATATAACAAGATCAAATGCATGCAGTCTAAAAATTGTGTCATATTGTGTCAAAGGAAGTGTGATGTATAAGATCCATGACATGGAAAGATGAAGTTGGAAGGCTGATCTTGTTGGTTAAGTTCAAATTCTAAATAAGCATTAAAAAATATCGGGAGTATTGATTTGAATCTATAGGGTGTTTAAAGCCATGAAATTGTTCTAAAAACAAATTGGCATAGTGGTATGTGTACCCTGGAAAGATTCCTATGAGAGCAGTGTTGAGAATTAACCTTAAAGGGAAAGCTTGGTGTACGGAGGTCATTAGGATAATAATGCTTTAGGTACCTGAATTAGGATAGCAATGGTGAAAAAGAAAGATAGAAGGCAGGGAGCGAGGGTGAGAGGATGGATTTTACAAATATTGACAAAGTAAAATTAGGATAAATTGAGATAAATTAGTGACTCTTTATATATAAGATGAATCATCTATGACTCAAAAGTTTGATTTAAAAACATCTAGCTTAAACTATTGGAGACAGAAATGGCAACACACTCCAGTATTCTTGCCTAGAGAATACCGTGGACAGAGGAGCTTGGTGGGCTGCCGTCCATGGGGTTGCACAGAGTCGGACACAAATGAAGCGACTTAGCATGTATGCATGCATTGGAAAAGGAAATGGCAGCCCACTCCAGTATTCTTGCCTGGAGAACCTCAGGGGTGGAGGAGCCTGGCAGGCTCTAGTTCATGTAGTCGTGAAGAGTCAGACATGACTGAGCGACTTCACTTTCACTTTTCACTTTCCACTTTCATGCATTGGAGAAGGAATGGCAACCCACTCCAGTGTTCTTGCCTGGAGAATCCCAGGGACAGAGGAGCCTGGTGGGCTGCTATCTATGGGGTCGCACAAAGTTGGACACGACTGAAACAACTTAGAAGCAGTAGCTGCTTAAACTGTAGGGTTATATTTTAGTGCCTTAAACATCTTTTGAATTTATTTTATTTTCTCTTAAAAGTACTTAGAACATTAAAATGACATATTTTCAATATTTTTCTACCTGTTGAGATGTGAAGTTACAGATTTCTTACCAAAACAAACAAAATAGCTATTTAATTAGTTTGCTCCCTATACATTATAACTTTTTTTTATTTCCAAATTTTCTTGAGATCCATTGCCATTTCACCTCACTGTCTATTTCAAATATCTTTTCAGCATTACTTTAAGATAATTAAGATTTATCATAGTCAAAGTACTTTTTTTGTACTGCTAACCATTAGGAAACTATAAATTGTAAATGACAGCATCCCATATGGCTCAGTAACTGAAAAATTATTAGTGCTCTGTATTGCTTTTGTTTCTATTACATAGCTGACCATTAATCTCTCTCACAGAAGTTTAGCACAATCTCTACTGAAGAGGCAGACAACTGCCATTTTCTCATGACTCACCCATGCCCCCTCCCCTCAGCAGTGACTAATTGTTATGTCCCACCTTGTGGAAAATAAGAACAGAGCCAGATTTTCTCCCTTGGAATGTGAGCTTAGTGACACCAAGACAATAAATTTTATTAAAAGACGTCTAGAGCTGGAAGTTTCAGTTCCAAATCAAAGAGATAAAATTAAAACCAGAAAATAACCTGAGGAAATCACTCAGGGGAGAAAACTGGACTGAAAGACAGGAAATTGGAACAGCTTTAAAGAAAAAGACAATGTGAGTTTCAACAGGGCCGATGCTTTCCCAATTCTATCTGAAATACACCCTTTAACAAGTAAACTGCAGGTATATTGTGCTTCTTATACCCAAACTTGGCTACTCAAAATTTTACATAAATCTCTTCCTACTCTCCACGTCTGAGCAATCAAAATATGCTTAAACTCTATTCTCAGAAGCATAATGGAGGATGAGGGGACGCACAACTGTCCTTTCAGTCCAGTTCAGCTGCTCAGTCCTGCCCAACTCTTTGCAACCCCCATGAACCGCAGTACTCCAGGCTTCCCTGTCCATCACCAACTCCCAGAGCTTACTCAAACTCATGTCCGTTGGTCAGTGATGCCATCCAACCACCTAATTCTTTGTCGTCCTCTCCTCCTGCCAGCTTCAATCTTTCCTAGCATCAGGGTCTTTTCAGTGAGATAGGTATTCACATCAGATGGCCAAAATATTGGAGTTTCAGGTTCAGCATTAGTTCTTTCAATAGTCAGAGCTGATTTCCTTTAGGATTCACTGGTTTGATGTCCATGCAGTCCAAGGGACTCTCAAGAGTCTTTCCCAACACCACGGTTAAAATACATCAATTCTTCAGTGCTCAGCTTTATTCATGGTCCAGCACTCACATCCGTATATAACTACTGGAAAAACCATAGCTTTGACTAGACAGACCTTTGTCAGGAAAGTGATGGCTCTGTTTTTTAAAATGCTGTCTAGGTTGGTCATAGCTTTTCTTCCAAGGAGCAAGCATCTTTTAATTTCATGGCTGTAATCACCACATGCAGTGATTTTGGAGGCCAAGAAAAAGTCCGTCACTGTTTCCATTATTGCCCCCATCTATTTGCCATGAAGTGATGGGGCCAGATGCCATGGTCCTCATTTTTTGAATGTTGAGTTTTAAGCCAGCTTTTTCACTCTCCTCTTTCACTTTCATCAAAAGGCTCTTTAGCTCTTCTTCACTCTCTTCCAGAAAGGTGTTGTCATCTGCATATCTGAGGTTATTGATATTTCTCCCAGCAATCTCAATTCCAGTTGTGCTTTATCCAGCCTGGAATTTCACACGATGTACTCTTCATAGCAGTTAAATAAGCAGGGTGACAATATACAGGCTTGACATATTCCTTTCCCAATTTGGAACCAGTCTGTCATTCCATGTCTGTTTCTAACTGTAACTTCTTGACCTGCATACAGATTTCTCAGTAGGCAGGTAAGGTGGTCTGGTATTCCCATCTGTTTAAGAATTTTCCACAGGTTTTTGCAGTCCACATAGTCAAAGGCTTTATTGTAGTCAATGAATTAGAAGTAAATGTTTTTCTGGAATTCTCTTGCTTTTTGATGATCCAATGGATGTTGGCAATTTGAGCTCTGTTTACTCTGCCTTTTCTAAATCCAGCTTGAACAGCTGGAAGTTCGTGGCTCACTTACTGTTGAAGCCTAGCTTGGAGAATTTTGAGCATTACTTTGTTAGCGTGTGAGATGAGCACAATTGTGTGATAGGTTGAACATTCTTTGAGATTGCCTTTCTTTGGGATTGGAATGAAAACTGACCTTTTCCATTCCTTTGGCCACTGCTGAGTGTCCCTGATCATAACTCACAGAAGGATACAAGATGATAACCAAATTTGGGGGGGGTTATTCTTTTTTAATTTTTATTTTATATTACAATACTGTTGATATACAAGATGATTTAATTTCTGGTGTACAGCAAGTTGATTCAGTTATATATAAACATATATCTTTTTTTTTTCAGATTCTTTTCCCATATAGGTTACTACAGAATATTGAGTAGAATTCACTATGCTATACAGTATGTCTTTGTTGATTATTTTATATATAGTAGTGTGTACATGTCAATCCCTAACTCCTAATTTATTCCTCCCCCAACCTTTCCCCTTTGGTAACCATAATACATTTTCAGTGTCTATGAGTCTGTTTTTGCTTTGTAAATTTTTCATATTTTTTTAGATTCCATATATAAGTGACACCTCTGATATTATTTGTCTGTTTGACTCATTTCACTTAGTATGATCATTTCTAGGTCCATACATGTTGTTGCAAGTGGCATGATTTCATTCATTTTATGACTGATGTAATGCAATATTCTAGTGTATGTATGCACCCTCTCTTCTTTCTCAATTTATCTTTTAATGGATATTTGTTTTATCCATGTCTTGTCTGTGTAAATAGTGCTGCAATGAACACTGAAGCACATGTATCTTTTACAATCATGATTTTCTCTGAATACATGCTCAGGTGTGGAATTGCTGAATCATATGGTAGCGCTATTTTTAGTTTTTGTGTTTAAGAGCATTTTCATTATAGGTATCATCTATAACCCTTTATTTATAACACAATGTAAGTTCAAATCTCTATTTAATTTTCCAAAAGAAATGCAAAGTCCTTCTATGTCCTGTACATACTGTCCACTCTTGAAGTTGGTTAGTTCTTTATTATTTGAACAAAAAGACAAGGAAAAAAAAAAAGGCATATATTTTCCAGACATAGCAGCAGTACTTTTTAGCTTTAGAATAAAATCAGGAAATATCATTAATTCCACTGTTGCCTGAGAAAACAAGCCAATATCTGCTTTCAAATCTCCTTATATCATAGACTGCCATAGAAAATTATAAGCCTTCCTTTGGGAGTTCTGAAAACATTTCTGAAGAACACTGGCATAATATTAAAAAAACAAATCAATTTTGACTCGACTGGATAAACAAACTTGGACTACTTCAATGAAGGAAAAATCTGTCATTAAAGGAGACATTTTAGAGGACTAATTTTAATTCTACTAATTGTAGAATATATTTTTATGACAGATCATTTTGTTAAAACATGAGATAAGAAAATTAAAATGTCAGTATCACATAATTATTTTGCTCTTATATTTCCAAACTACAAAATGTTTGGAAGTTACTATACTGTAACTTCAGTATTTCAAATCCTACTTGAATATAGGTGAAGTAAATATCTAAACAAATAAATCGCATGTATGTCATACCTAATAAATATACAAGCACACAAATTGTAAACACTTATTCCAATAACTACTCTTTATCAAAGCTTCCATTTATATTTCCTTTGAGGAACTGTCAAGCCCCTTAATGAAATTTGACTTGTGCCACATCCTACATTTACCCTGCATGATATTGCCTAGCTTGAAAGTTTTATCAGGCTTTAGATAATTTTTTTTTTATTTTCAAAAATTGTAAACTTGCAAAAGGTAAAGATTCATTTTTTTAAGAGTTACAAATTCTGAAGTCATTAAACAGTTACAAAATATTTTGGCTACCAACTGTTTCCCTGGAGATCAATCAAGATGATGGAATAATTTATTTTTAAAACCACAGAATGATCTCTGTCCATTTCCAAGGCAAACCATTCAATATCACAGTAACCTAAGTCTATGCCCCGACCAGTAATGCTTAAGAAGCTGAAGTTCAACAGTTCTATGAAGACCTACAAGACCTTTTAGAACTNTTACCCAAACTCATATCCATTGAGTCAGTGATGCCATCCAACCATCTCATCCTCTGCTCTCCCCTTTTCCTCCTGCCTTCAATCTTTCCCAGCATCAAGGTCTTTCCCAATGAGTCAGCTCTTCACATCAGGTGGCCAAAGTAATGGAGTTTCAGCTTCAACATCAGTCCTTCCAGTGAATACCCAAGACTGATCTCCTTTAGGATGGACTGGTTGGATCTCCTTGCAGTTCAAGGGACTCTCAAGAATCTTCTCCAACACCACAGTTCAAAAGCATCAATTCTTCGGTACTCAGCTTTCTTCACAGTCCAACTCTTACATCCATACATGACTACTGGAAAAACTGTAGGTTTGACTAGACAGACTTTTGTTGGCAAAGTAATGCCTCTGTTTTTTAATATGAATGTCTAGGTTGGTCATAACTTTCCTTCCAAGGAGTAAGCGTCTTATTTCATGGCTGCAGTCACTATCTGCAGTGATTTTGGAGCCCAACAAAAAATAAAGTCAGCCACTGTTTCCCCATCTATTTGCCACACGTGATGGGATTTGGATGCCATGATCTTCATTTTCTGAATGTTGAGCTTTAAGCCAACTTCTTCACTCTCCTCTTTCACTTTCATCAAGAGGCTCTTTAGTTCTTCTTCACTTTCTGCCATAAGGGTGGTGTCATCTGCATATCTGAGGTTATTGATATTTCTCCCAGCAATCTTGACTCCAGCTTGTGCTTCCTCCAGCCCAGTGTTTCTCATGATGTACTCTGCATATAAGTTAAATAAGCAGGATGACAATATACAGCCTTGGCGTACTCCTTTTCCTATTTGGAACCAGTCTGTTGTGCCATGTCCAGTTCTAACTGTTTCTTCCTAATGGGCATACAGATTTCTCAAGAGGCAAGTCAGGTGGTCTGGTATTCCCATCTCTTTCAGAATTTTCCAGTTTGTTGTGATGCACACAGTCAAAGGCTGTGGCATAGCCAATAAACCAGAAACAGATGTTTTTCATGAACTCTATTGCTTTTTCCATGATCCAGCGGATGTTGGCAATTTGATTTCTGGTTCTTCTGCCTTTTCTCAATCCAGCTTGAACATCGGAAGTTCACTGTTCATGTATTACTGAAGCTAGCTTGGAGAATTTTGAGCATTACTTTGTTAGCGTGTGAGATTAGTTCAATTGTGTGGTAGTCTGAGCATTCTTTGGCATTGCCTTTCTTTGGGATTAAAATGAAAACTGACCTTTTCCAGTCCTGTGGCCACTGTTGAGTTTTCCAAACTTGCTGGCATATTGAGTGCAGNTAGCGTGTGAGATTAGTTCAATTGTGTGGTAGTCTGAGCATTCTTTGGCATTGCCTTTCTTTGGGATTAAAATGAAAACTGACCTTTTCCAGTCCTGTGGCCACTGTTGAGTTTTCCAAACTTGCTGGCATATTGAGTGCAGCACTTTCAAAATTCTCCCAAAAAACGAAAGCCCAGGACCAGATGGCTTCACAGGAGAATTCTGTCAAACATTTAGAGAGAGCTAATGCCTATTTTAAAACCCTTTCAAAAAATTGCAGAGGAAGGAACACTCCCAAACTCATTCCAAGAGACCACCATCACCCTGATACCAAAACCAGACAAATCAACACATTAAAAAAAGAAAACTAAAGGCCAGTATCACTGATGAACATAGATGCAAGAATCCTCAACAAAATTTTAGCAAACAGAATTCAGCAACACATCAAAAAGCTCATACAACATGATCAATTTGGGTTTATTCCAGGAATGCAAAGATTTTTCAATATATGCAAATCAATCAATGTGATACATCATATTAACAAATTGAAAGATAAAAACCATATGATCAGCTCAATAGATGAAGAAATAGACTTTGACAGAATTCAACACCCATTTATGATTAAAACTCTTCAAATAATGGGCATAGAAGGAACCTACCTCAACTTAGTAAAGGCCATATATGATAAGCCTGCAGCAAACATTATTCTCAATGGTGAAAAACTGAAAGCATTCCCCCTAAAGTCAGGAACAAGAAAAAGATGTCCACTTTCACCACTATTATTCAACATAGTTCTGGAAGTCCTAGCTACAGAAATCAGAGAAGAAAAAGAAATAAAAGGAATCCAGATCGGAAAAGAAGAAGTAAAGCAAAACTCTTATTGTTTGCAGATGACATGAAACTGTATAGAGAAAACCCTAAAGATGGTATTAGAAAATTACTAGAGCTAATCAGTGAATATCCTTGTAGGATACAAAGTCGATAAATAGAAATCACTTGCATTTCTATATACTAACAATGAAAAAACAGAGAAATTAAAGAATCAATCACATTCACCATTGCAACAAAAATAATTAAATATCTACTAATAAACTTACCTAAAGAGACAAAAGAACTGTACACAGAAAACTGTAAGACACTAATGAATTAAATAAAAGACAACATAAACGGATGGAGAGATGTTCTATGCACCTGAACAGGAAGCATCATTATTGTGAAAATTACTATACTACCAAATGCAGTCAACAGATTCAGTGTGACCCCTATCAAACTACCAAAGACATTTTCCACAGAACTAGAAAAAAAAATTCCACAATTCATATGGAAACACAAAGACCCCGAATAGCCAAAGTTTTCCTGAGAAAGAATAATGGAACTGGAGGAATCAACTTTCCTGACTTCAGATTAAACCACAAAGCTATAGTCATCAAGACAGTATGTTACTGGCACAAAAACAGAAATACAGACCAATGGAATAAGATAGAAAGCCCATATATAAATGCATGTACCTATGGGTACCATACTACTAAGTCACTTCAGTCGTGCCCAACTCTGTGTGACCTCATAGACAGCAGCCCACCAGGCTCCGCCGTCCCTGGGATTCTCCAGGCAACAACACTGGAGTGGGTGGCCATCTCCTTCTCCAATGCATGAAAGTGAAAAGTGAAAGTGAAGTCTCTCAGTTGTGTCCGACTCTTCGGGATCCCATGTCCTACAGCCTACCAGGCTCCTCCATCCATGGGATTTTCCAGGCAAGAGCACTGGAGTGGGTTGCCATATTTTTTACAAAGGAGACAAGAATATACAATGGGGCAAAGACAGCTCCTTCAATAAATGGTGCTGGGAAAACTGGAAGCTACATGAAAAACAATGAAATTAGAACACTTCCTCACACCATACACAAAAATAAACTCAAAATGGACTAAAGACCTAAATGTAAGACCAGAAACTATAAAACTCTTAGAAGAAAACATAGGCAGAACACTAGATGACATAAATCAAAGCAAGATCCTCTATGACCCACCTCCTAGAGTAACAGAAATAGAAACAAAAGTAAACAAATGGGATCTGATTAAACTTAAGAGCTTTTGCACAGCAAAAGAAACTATAAGCAAGGTAAAAAGACAATCCTCAGAATGGGAAAAAAAAAATGGCAAATGAAACAACTGACAAAAGATTAATTTGCAAAATATACAAGCAGCTCACACAACTCAGTACCAGAAAAACAAACAACTCAAACAAAAAGTGAGGAAAAGACTTAAATAGACACTTCTCCAAAGAAGACTTTTCAAATGAGTCAGTTCTTTGCATCAGGTGGCCAAATTATTAGAGTTTCAGCTTCAGCATCAGTCCTTTCAATGAATACTCAGGACTGATTTCCTTTAGGATGGACTGGTTGGATCTCCTTGCAGTCCAAGGGACTCTCAAGAGTCTTCTCCAACACCACAGTTCAAAAGCATCAATTCTTTGGCACTCAGCTTTATTTATAGTCCAACTCTCACATCCATACTCGACTACTGGAAAAACCGTAGCTTTGACTAGATGAATCTTTGTTGGTAAAGAAAGTCTCTGCTTTTTAATACGCTGTCCAGGTTGGTCACAGGTTTTCTTCCAAGGAGCAAGTGTCTTTTAATTTCAAGGCTGCAGTCACTATCTGCAATAATTTTGGAACCCAAAAAATAGCCACTGTTTGCATTGTTTCCCCATATATTTGCCATGAAGTGATGGGACTGGATTCCATGATCTTAGTTTTCTGAATATTGAGTCTTAAGCCAATTTTTTCACTCTCCTCTCTCACTTTCATCAAGAGGCTCTTTAGTTCTTCTTCACTTTCTGCCATAAGTGTGGTGTCGTCTGCATATCTGAGGCTATTGATATTTCTCCTGGCAATCGTGATTCCAGCTTGTGCTTCCTCCAGCCCAGTGTTTCTCATGATGTATTCTGCATATAAGTTAAATACACAGGGTGACAATACGCAGCCTTGACATATTCCTTTCCNCGTCTGCATATCTGAGGCTATTGATATTTCTCCTGGCAATCGTGATTCCAGCTTGTGCTTCCTCCAGCCCAGTGTTTCTCATGATGTATTCTGCATATAAGTTAAATACACAGGGTGACAATACGCAGCCTTGACATATTCCTTTCCTGATTTGGCACCAGTCTGTTGATCTGTGTCCAGTTCTAACTGCTGCTTCTTGACCTGCATACAGATTTCTCAGGAGGCAGGTCAGGTGGTCTGGT
>SJYV01050807.1:90403-114902 GCA_006410875.1 Neotragus pygmaeus | reverse complement strand
CTGAGTGAACTCCGAGAGATGGTGATGAACAGGGAGGCCTGGTGTGCTGCGATTCATGGGGTGGCAAAGTGTCAGACATGACTGAGTGACTGAACTGAACTGAGCCACATGTACTAGTTTTAATTTCAAATTCAATGAAATAAAACTAAATATTCATTTATTCAAATGTATTATACATATATCAATTGTTCAACAGTGTGTGGTTATTGTATTGAGGTTATACAGATATAAAACATGTCCATCATTATAGAAAATTCTGTTAAATAAATACTCAAGTAGAGAGTCCAATAAAAGACCCAGTTAGCTAGACAGAAAGATGTGTCTTGGGTAACTTGTACATTAGAATTTGAGAAGTAAAACTATAAAACTTCTCAAAAGTCACATATGAAACTTTCTTCATGTCCTTTGTGTAGGGAAAATCTTCTTAGAACAAAAATACTAATTGTTAGTGAAAGCTAAAAATAATTAGGCTGCATTAAATAAAAATTTAGTTCATCAAATGACACCATTAAGAATGAAATGCAGAGAACAGATCTTTGGAAATAAGGGAGGAAGAAGGAGGGTGGGATGGATTGGTAGAGTGGGATTGGCGTATATACTCTACCATGTGTAGGGTAGATAGCTCATTGGAATTGCAGGAAGCTCAGCTCCGTGATGATCTAGAGGAATAGGATAGGGAGATAAGATGATATCTCAAAAGGGAGGAGTTATATGTATACATATGGCTGATTCACTTCATTGTACATCAGAAACTAACACAATATTGTAAACCAACTATACTGCAATAAAATAAATGTTGTTGTTGTTTTTTTTAATGAATGAAAATGAAAAGTTAAAGGGTGGGTGAACAAATTTGTAATATATATAATTGTCAAAGAGCAAATATGTAAACTATAAAAAAATTATAAAAAATGAAAGGACAAACAATCCAGTAGAAAAATAGAAGGGACTATGGGGCATTCCTCAAAAGAGGCAACCTACATNGGGTGAACAAATTTGTAATATATATAATTGTCAAAGAGCAAATATGTAAACTATTAAAAAAATTCTAAAAAATGAAAGGACAAACAATCCAGTAGAAAAATAGAAGGGACTATGGGGCATTCCTCAAAAGAGGCAACCTACATACTCCACACACACACACTTGTACACAACCTCAGTAGGAGTTAGAGAAAACCCATATAGTGAGATACTACCATATACCACTGACCAAGAAAAATTAAGAATATTGAGTGTTGGTAAGAAAGTGAAGCAACTAGAATGCTGGAAAGATTGTAAATGATGCTAAGATGCTAAAATGATGCTTAGAAAGCTTTTGACATCGTTTTCATATTCAGCTCAGTTCATTCACTCCATTGTATCCAACTCTGCAACCCCATGAACTGCAGCACACCAGGCTTCCCTGTCCATCACCAACTCCCGGAGCTTACCCAAATTCAAGTCCACTGAGTCAGTGATTCCATCTTACCATCTCATCCTTTGTCGTCCCCTTCTTCTCCTGCCTTCAAACTTTCCCAGCATCACGGTCTTTTCAAATGAATCAGCTCTTCTCATCAGGCGGCCAAAGTATTGTAGTTTCAGCTTCAACATCAGTCCTTCCAGTGAACACTCCCAGGACTGATCTCCTTTAGGATGCACTGGTTGGATCTCCTTGCAGTCCACACAGAGTCTCCTCCAACACCACAGTTCAGTTTCAGTTTCAGTTCAGTTCAGTCGCTCAGTCGTTTCTGACTCTTTGTGACCCTGTGAATCACAGCACGCCAGGTCTCTCTGTCCATCACCAGCTCCCGGAGTTCACTCAAACTCATGTCCATAGAATCAGTGATGCCATCCAGCCATCTCATCCTCTGTCATCCCCTTTTCCTCCTGCCCCCAATCCTTCCCAGCATCCGAGTCTTTTCCAATGAGTCAACTCTTCGCATGAGGTGGCCATAGTACCAGAGTTTCAGCCTTAGCATCATTCCTTCCAAAGAACACCTAGAACTGATCTCCTTCAGAATGGACTGGTTGGATCTCCTTGCTGTCCAAGAGACTCTCAAGAGTTTTCTCCAACACCACAGTTCAAAAGCACGAATTCTTCAGTGCTCAGCTTTCTTTATAGTCCAACTCTCACATCCATACATGAATACTGGAAAAACCACAGCCTTGACTAGATGGACCTTTGTTGGAAAAGTAGCATCTCTGCTTATTAATATGCTGTCAAGGTTGGTCATAACTTTTCTTCCAAGGAGTAAGCGTCTTTTAATTTTATGGCAGCAATCACCATCTGAAGTGGTTTTAGAGCCTCCCAAAATAAAGTCAGCCACTGTTTCCCCATCTATTTGTCATGAAGTGATGGGACCAGATGTTAAAAACATATGTGTGTACCTGTACCCATGTGTGTTCAGTCTCTAAGTTGTGGCCAACACTTTGTGGCCCCATGGATTGTAGCTCCCCCACCCCAGGCTCCTCTGCCCATGGATTTCCCAGACAAGAATACTGGAGTGGGTTGCCATTTTCTTTTCCAGGTGATCTTGCCAACCCAGGGATCTAACCCACATCTCCTGCATTGCAGATGAATTCTTTACCACTGAGCCACCAGGGAAGTCACTATGATCAATAATTCCTCCCTTGGAAATATGCCAGAGACAGAATTACCCTTCCATGTACATCCAAGAAATATACAAGAATATTTATTGCAGCATTATCATTAATAGACCAAAACCTGGAAATAGGATGAATTCTATTATTTACTCTAGTACAAACTTCATATTGCATTGTAGTCGTGAGATGCAGAAGAATATATTATTTATTTTTGCATATAAGGCTTACTAGAGAGGAAACTAATTTACACTATTAGAAACTATGAAGGTTGTTTCCTTTGAGGGACAGAAGCATATGGATTTGGGGAGCCTACATACGAGGAGGTTATATATTGCTGGTCATGCACTATTTCCTGATTTGAGGGTAGTTATAAAATATGTTTACATTGTAATAATTTATCAAGCTTTACACATGATTAATGTCCTTCTATGATGTAAAGTATGCTTTAATAAAAATGATTTTAAAATTTTATAGTCTAAATAAAAAGGAGTTTGAAACCTGTTGAATGGTAATCATACACATTCTGGGAAGATACTGGTCCCATTTTAACATGATAAAATAAGGTGAAACAAAATGATCCTGGATAACCTTAGCAAATGAAAAGAACAATTAATTATTAATAATAACTACTTAAGTATTTAAGGCAACCTAATAAGTTGTTCATTTGGTTTAAACTAAATTTCAACTAAACCACTTACCTAATTTATAAATTCACTCAGTCAATTATTTATTGAGAAACTACTAAGTGCTAATTACTGACCTACAAATATAGAATGTCATAATAAACTAGACTGATGCTTTGCATATTTTAGTGAATTTAACAATATAAAGGAATAGAAGAAAAATTTAACTCCTCTGAGTTTTTAATGAAGATTGTTATAATACCATCACATTTATCAACCAATATGTAGTTGATGCATTTATTATTCTATTAAATAAGACAGTCATAAACCATTATGTGCCCTGGTAAAAAAAAATTAAAAATTAATTATTTCAAACATGACAATTTCAACTTGAGCAGTACAGTTTTCGTAGCACAGTCAAGACAGCTCATGACCTAAGATATACAATCGGCATGTGCTTACTGTGTCAGCGACTGAATTGATGGCCAAGGACAAAGGACTGAACAAAACATTCCATGATCCTCACGGGGTTTGCAACCTGACAGTCTACATACACATTTGACACAAATAATAAACATAAAAATAAATCTACAATAGTGATAAATGTTATGAAATAGAAGTTTGCTGTGAAAGCACATAATAAGAACATGTACTGATACTCAGTTTAGACTAATTGTGGGACAAAAAAAAAAAAACTTCCCTGAATTTCTCAGTGTTCTTGTAAAAAGTCCCAGCTTCCTACAACATTTTCACATGCCTTGAGTTGTGTGGACATTTGTCTAGTTAATTGCTCTGATCCAGAAGTGTAGTAAAATATCTCTCTTTATTTTTCCTGGAAAGGCCCTAACTATTACAGCCATGAACTAGGCCCTTAAGTTAAATACATGAGGTGGCCAGGGAGACTGGTACTTTATCTTCTTTGGATTTATATATAAATGAGGAATAAGGCCCAGACACTTGGAGATAACTCTAGGTCTTAAAGGCTGAGACACAGAGTTATTAGACATTTGCCGAGATTCTACTCCCATCTCAAAGGGCTTAAGGAAGGAGGAGAGCTTTTCTGTAGTAAAGGAAACTTTATAAGCAGAGAGAAATAATTTACTCATGGTTTGCTATGGGATTTCCAGTTACTCATGAAGGAAAATTCCCATTATTGGCTCTAGTGATATCCCCATGGGGTAAAGACTGGCGGGGGAGGAAGAACACACATATATTTACTGTAAAGTAATAATAAATCTGTCTTTGATCCAGTACAGCTTGTGTGTGCATTCTGGATAAAATTAATAAAGGTGAATATTAAAAGTTCAACTGAGTCATTCATAGGGATGCAGATGGACCTACAGTCTATCACACAGAGTGAAGTAAGTTAGGAAGAGAAACGCCAATTTCACACATTAATGTATATATATGGAATCTAGACAAATGGTACAGATAAACATATATGCGGGACACAATGGAGATGCAGACATAGAGAACAGATGTGCATGTGTGAGCGGAAGGGAATGCAATGAATTAAAAGGGTAGCATTGACATATGCGTAAAATAGTAGCTAGTAGGAAGCTGCTAGTAGGAAGCTAGTATGAAGTATAGTATGAAGCTAGTAGGAAGTATGACACAGGGAGCCCAGCTTGGTGGTCTGTGTTGACCTAGAGGGGTGGGATGGGAAGGTAGGGGGAAGGTTCAGGAGGAAATGGAAACACACACACACACACACACACACACACACACACAGCTGATTAAATTTGTTGTACAGCAGAAACTATTATTAACACATTTATAAAACAGCTACACTCCAATAAAATTTTTCATAGTTGTAGAAAAAAAAAAGCCCAATACTAATACTAAAATTAAAACTTTGTGAATGCTTTAAATGTGCCAGACACATATGTTAAGTTCTTTACATGTGTTAAGTCACTGAATAGCCACAGTAACAACATATAACATTTATATGCTAGAGGCATAGAGAAGAAAAATGTCTTGCCTAATTAATATGACTATCTCATAAGTTGTCTTAAAAAACCTTCTGATTTCAGAGTCCAGTGTTTAAAATTGATGATGTAGGTTGAAAAGACCTCCTTGAGAAAGTTTCACTGAAGATGGTACTGGAAAGAATAAAACAAATTTAAATGGTAGAAATGTTGGTCCCATTAGAAGGAACATTGTCCTCTATAAGATGATTAGGCCATAAGAGTTTAAGATATATATAAAAAAAAGAAAAAGGTGAAGATGGAGGAAGAAAACTATTAATTATTATAGACCTCCTGACACTGCATTTTTATTTTTCAGCCCACTCCTAAGAATCATGTACAAAAATATATATTATATATGTGTATATATATATATATATATTTGCTGTAACACTATATAGGTGTTCCTGAATAATCTCACATTTTGCTAAATTGCACACTAAAATTGGAAGACTTATGACAGAAAAAGAGATGAGGTTCTTAACAGACCACTTAAAACTCATGCAACTCTACAACTGCAGAGCCCTATAGATGCAACAAGATTTCAAAGAAAAACAACAGCACAGGTAGCACCCTGCTGGCATTCACAACAGGCATCACATCCTTGTGTGCCTGCTAAGTCGCTCAGTCATGCCCGTCTCTTTGTGACTTTATGGACTGTAGCCCACAAGGCTATTCTGTATATGGCGATTCTCCAGGCAAGAATACTGGAGTGGGTTGCCGTACCCTGCTCCAGGGGATCTTTCCCAGCACAGCGATCTTCCCAATCCAGGGACTGAACGCTCNTCAGTCATGCCCGTCTCTTTGTGACTTTATGGACTGTAGCCCACAAGGCTATTCTGTATATGGCGATTCTCCAGGCAAGAATACTGGAGTGGGTTGCCATACCCTCCTCCAGGGGATCTTTCCCAGCACAGCGATCTTCCCAATCCAGGGACTGAACGCTCTTTTTTTAAGTCTCCTGCATTGGCAGGCAGGTTCTTTACTACTAGAGCCAACTGGAAACCTCTATCACATACCTAGTAGACTTAAAACCTTAATTCTATTACCCTCATCAATTGTGGGGCCTTAAGAGGATTCACTTCCAAAAGGGACCAGTGTCATCTACATTTTAAACTATCAGATCCCAGATATATACTGCTCTTTCATCTTTTTTTTTTTTTAATGGAGTAAATATATTCACATCATCCTCATCTGTGTAGATTCCCCAAATAATTTAACAGAATCAAAGACAGATCTTGAAGCAATAAAACAGATAAGATTTCTATGAAACAAAGGCACTTCTGTAGGATTTTTAGCTGTTTCTTAAGGTTTTCATGTTAAATACTTGACCTTTCCTTGTAAGAAGTTCTGTCAAGCTCAGTTTTAAAACGTTAATGTCCCTGAAAAAAGTTCCTATACAAGTTGACTTATGATTTATACTAATTTACCAATCATGTGTGAGCTAATTTGCCTGAGAGTAATATACTTTGTGGCAGAACAGGATGGACTCAGAACAAGTCTTAAATGTTATTAGTCTTTTCTAAAATAATTTATGTATTAGGAAATTACAGCCTTTTAAATTTTTATGACTGACAATTTATTTTCCAGATAAAATTTATATTATTACTCANGCAGAACAGGATGGACTCAGAACAAGTCTTAAATGTTATTAGTCTTTTCTAAAATAATTTATGTATTAGGAAATTACAGCCTTTTAAATTTTTATGACTGACAATTTATTTTCCAGATAAAATTTATATTATTACTCAGTAATGGATCTTTCCTCACCCAGATGGGAACTGTTAAAAAACAATTTCAAGTCTTTGCCTTTATTCTTTACTGGGAGTTTACCTCTCTGTGTTTACAGAGGTAAAGTCAATGAACTTCTCAGATCCTCTAATTGTTCATCTGTAAATTGAAGAGGTTAAAATAGATAGCTGTTTTCTACATTTTGATCAATTCTGTCCCAAACTTAGGAGAAGAGAAATGTACATTTACTTTTTGAACTCATTTAGGAAAGAAGAGAAATATTCAATTTATGTATGTTTAATATAGATATTCTAAATTATATATATTTATATAACCAAATGTATATAATGGGTTTCCCTGATAGCTCAGTTGATAAAGAATCTACCTGCAATGCAGGAGGCCCTGGTTTGATTCCTGGGTTGGGAAGAACCCCTAGAGAAGGGAAAGGCTATCCACTCCAGTATTCTGGCCTGGAAAATTCCAAGGAATGTATAGTCTATCTGTTGCAAAGAGTCAGACACAACTGAGTGACTTTCACTTTCACTTCTAATGTATATAATGGCTCTATTTAAGTTAGCAGAGGGGCGGTAACATAAGCTTGTTAAGTAATTAGAATAGGAAAAAGGAGTGCAAAATGGTGGTGGCTAAAACACAAAGAAGAGAAAAGCACACAAAAATAGAACAAAGGAAGGTTCAAGGACCAGATTGAGGACCTCAGATAAAACAAACAGCCTTCCTAGCTAGCCCAGTTTACACAGGGCAGGCTCAGGGGGAGGAGAAGCAGCATATAACAATAGGAGCCAAAATTGAGCCGGGGGCTTCTTTTTTCTTTGCGTCTTTTGGGTTAGCCCATCCTCTTGCCTCGAGTATGTATTTTCCTTTGCTTGCCAATAAAGCTGAGCTATAACACTGGTCCATCCGTCGCTTCAAATTTTTGCTGCAAGGAGACAGAACCGAGGAAATTACGCACTCTCCTGACATATATGGTGCCGCTTCCCAGATTTAACCTGGCTCAAACAACCTCAGCTCAGCCCCTGTGACCCTGAGGCAAAGCACAGCAGAAGCTCAACTCAGAGAAAGCTCTTGAGAAGGAAGCTGAATCTGAAGAAAACCCAGTGCAGTAAAAGTGACAAGAAGCCCACCATACTGGAAACCAGGACAACAAAAACAGTCAGCAGAAAGCTCACGTGGCTNTATGCTTTCTATTTGTGTCTTATGACCATGAGAGTTCACACTTTTACACATTGTGTCAATGACTTACCAATTAAGACCTTACTCTTGATCTCTACATCACTTACCCAAATTCCTGTTTGACATCCCCTTTAATACAGATTGGGCTTCCCTGGTGGCTCAGTCGTTAAAGAATCTGCCTGCAAATCAGAAGATCCATGTTCGATCCTTTGGTCAGGAAGATACCCCAGAGAATGGAATGGCTACTCACTCCAGTATTTTTGCCTGGGAAATCCATGGACTAAGGAGCTTGGTGAACTACAGTCCACGGGGTTACAAAGAGTCGTCCACGACTGAGTGACTAACACTTTCACTTCACTTTAATATAGATTACTTGGGGCTGCAGATTGCTCCTTTCTGTTCTCCAATTAAACCCACACCTAACTCTAGCTTCTTCAGCCTGAAAGGACTCTATTATCTTCGTAGAAATTCAAATAAATACAAAGGTTTTTCTTACCCTCATTTACCATATCCAATTAATTTAAAAACCTTGGAGGTTCTTCAAGACATAACTCATATCCATTTATATAGAAACTACATCTCATTTTGAAGTATCTATAAAGCTTTAAAGCATTTCATCAAGTGTTGCATCAAATTTTGAATAAGTTAATTCTCAAAAGCATAAATTATTCAAGTCATTCTCTGCTCCCAAGACAAAACAACTAGATCAAATGATAAAATTCACAAGAACATATTTAGCAATTTTAGTATTTCTAACTAAGATTTAATAATAATAAAAGTTTCCTGATAAAAATCCATCAATGACATATCAAATTACCAAAAAAGATCAAATGAAAATTTGAATAGGAGATTTGAAGACATTTTAAACATTTTTTCTCTCATTTCCAATTTTAATCATGTTCTAAAAAATGAATAAAAGTTTACTTTTGACTTTAATCTGTCACAACAAAACATATTTAAACCAACTTCTTAAAATTAGCAATCTACATTATATCCTTCCTCTATAAGCTAATATTAAAATGAATAGTGTGAGATTATTGATATGATAACAAGAATAACTAGAACATAGCATAGTTAACTATGGAAAGGACAGTGCAAGGTTATCTATGGTATTGGTGGTGGTTTAGTTGCTAAGTCATGTCCAACTCTTGCAACCCCATGAACTGCAGCCCATCAGGCTCCTCTGTTCATGGGATTTCCCAGGCAAACATACTGGAGCCAGTACCCTTCTGTTCTCCAAGGGATCTTCTGACCCAGAAATTGAACCTGGGTCTCCTGCATCGCAGGTAGATTCTTTACCAACAGAGCCACAAGGAAATCCCAAGGTTATCTATGTTCATGAGAAACAGACATAACTGACAAGCTGCTAAAATTGATAGCTTCTCCTTCAGTACAAACAATATGATTTCAAAGAATTATTTACCCCTCTCTTCTTAATTTCTACTGAAATAACCACACACATACAAATAAGAGTGAACTTGTACCTGAACTAAAAATTAGAACTACACACACAGGAAAATTATAATTTCAACAATAACATCAAAACCAAAATGACTAATGGTCCCAAATCTAGGTGACAAACAGAACCATTTGGGGAATTTCATAAAAATACGGTAGAACTAGAGAAGATTTTAAGTTTCATTTTATTTTTGTACTTCTTGTATACTATAATATGGGCTTCCCAGGTGGTAGGTATTAGTGGTAAAGAACCCACCTGATAATGCAAAAGATGTAAGAGACACAGGTTTGATCCCTGGGTGAGGAAGATCCCCTGGAAGAGGACATGGCAACCCATTCCAGTATTCTTGCCTGGAGAATGTCATGGACAGAGGAGCCTGGTGGGCTACAGTCCATAGCCTCTCTGGGTCACAGCATCAGCCACTACTGAAACAAATTAGCTTTCATGCATATACTCCAGTGATCAGATAACTTAGGAAGTGGTTAGTGTAAGAGGGAAAAGCCAACCCTATAGCAATTAGCAGTCTAAAACATAAGGTTAATAAAGTTAATAATCCGATTAATAAAGTGAAAGTAAATTAATAATCTGATTAATAAAGTGAAAGTAAACCCAGAAGAAATTCTCTAGTCCTCATAATATTGAGTGATTTGAGATGTTAGCGTGAAATGGGTCATAGGGCAACAGTTGGTGGGAAGACAAAATTTATTCTTTGGATTCTTAAATCAATCTAACCTAGTACTAAAGTCAGTATAGCAATTATCTCTTATGGTACATGCTTTTACTTCCTCCTTAAATTTGGCATGGTTAGCAAATATCGCTTGTTCCAGCTGATAAATGAAGAGATAGTTGCATTTGATACTGGCAGCACATCGCTACGAGAACCACTACTAATATTACCACAACAAATACAGAAATTAAAGTTTCTTCCTTCCCTATTTCTTCTCTGCCTAGGCACTCCAACCTGCTCTCCACAAAATTCTAAGTTTATATAAAGCAATTAGGTAGTTTAAGAGAAAACCACCATTTTAAGAAATCAGATGAAGATCCCCAGGTTAGCAGTTGCTGAAAGAAAGGAAAGTTAGTGCCTAGAATTATTTTCCCTTCCAAGAAGTGTGTATGAGCTTCATGAGGAGCACAAAATCCAGGAAGCTAAAATCAGTAGGTTAGTTTGAAATTGAACCCATAATTGTCACATCTGAAATGTGTCAGAGGCATTAAACAACACGTTGAATAATACAGAAGGCTAAATCAGAGAATATTACAAGAGGCATGAGTTCTTAGAGAACACTGCATGAATATAAATGTTATACAAGAAAAAAAAAGAGAGAGAGAGAGAGAGATAACTGAAAGAGGACTCTTCACCACCAATTCACCAAATACAAAGAAAATTTCCCAAGTAAGAAGTATAAAAGACATCCATAATGAAACAAAACATCTCTAGCCCTTCTACCTTGGAATGAGGTGCATGGGAAATGATGGACACAGGAGAATCACTAGCAGAAGGACATCTTTCCAAGTTTAATTTCAACATATTGGGAGGGCAGAAATGGAAGCTTCAGTACTCATTTAACAAAAGCACATAGAGCAGAGTTCCCTGTAATATACAGAAAGTCCTTCTTGGAACTCTGCTCAATATTATGTAAAAACTTAAAGGGAAAATAATTTGAAAAAGATTATATATATATATATATATATATATACACACACATAAAAACAATCTTAAAAATTGTAACCAAGTGTGATGGGAAAATGGTAACTAGACATTATGGCGATCATTTCACTTGATGAAATGATATATAAATATTGACTCAAGATGTTCTACACCTAAAACTAAAAAAATGCTATATGTCATTTTATCTCAATTTAAAAAATCAAAAGTTAAAAAAATTTCAGCAGGTTTTCTGAACAAACTAAACATTTTGATCTTTTCCTTAAAATATTGCATCATCATTAACTTTATACCAGATACTTATTTAATGCTTAACCCACACCTGGTAGGGGCTTCTGCGATGGCTCAGCAGATAGAGGATCCATCTGAAATTCAGGAGACATAGGAGATGTGGGTTCCATCCTTGGGTCAGGAAGATCACTGGAGAAGGAAATGGCAACTGACTCCGATATTCTTGGCAAGAAAATCTCATGGACATAGGAGCCTGGAGGTCCACTGTCCAAAGGGTCACAAAGAATTGGACACAACCGAGCATGCATGTATGCACACACCTGGAACTGTATTAGCCTCTTAGTCTGTAACAATGAACAAAATACAATTCTTACTTTGGTGTTAGAGTGATTTTGCATCTTGTGAAGGGTACAAACAAGCAGGTAAGTAAGTTGCTGTGCCAATTAACAGCTGTGTAACCTTGAGCAAGTTGTTTAATATCTTTATGTTATTTCCTCATTTACAAAATGAGGTAATTTAACTTCTATCTTGTGATAGGTTGGCTATTGTCAACTTGGCATAACCACGCCTTTCTAAGGTCTCTTCTGCATTTCCAAAACTCCTTTTGCCATATGTTTCCTTGTTAGAGTTTGCCAATGAGAGACACTTGTGTGAGCTTTGGAAGACAGAAGAGCCAGAAAATCCATTATTCTCTGGAGGCTGTCACAATGAGACAAATGAGCAGATGGGAGATTTCACTGCATCATTTCAAACAGCATTGGGGAACTACCTGCTTGGCTGCTGCATACTAAGACGATGAGTGAGAGTTTTACATAGACTCAGCACTGCAGCCCTTTCCAAGACAGTTCTTGGGAGCTTCCAACCAAGATATCTGGTAGCTTTACTGAAATTTGTTCCTGGATTTCTTATCTTTCAGAATCAGCCTTTTGATCTTTTTTTTTTTTTTTTNCCAAAAGATGCAAGTATAATGTAACGAAATCTCCTTATGCCATGTACCTGGATTCACCAGCGTCAACATTTTGCAGCCTTTTGTTTTTTTTTTTTTTTTTTTTTTTTTCCTTTTCAGTCCTTCTAACTTTTCTGTAAGTTTTTAATTTCTGCATTAACTCTTATAACTGGAAAAGCTAATGTGGCTACTGTTGGCTGTTGGGTCTTAGATTGTTACAATTCTGGTAAAAAGAATGAGGTTGATTTCTCACTTATGGCACACATGTGTTCTGTTAACCAAAATTTGAGGGATTTAAAACTTTGTGCTTTAAAGTCCAACCACATGATTGCAAATCATCATGACAAGAGCTGCACAAGGGACCAGATCTTCAACAGTAACATGATTAGAAACTGCATGGGATAGTTTATGATAACCCATTCATATTCTCCAAGGTCTTTTAGATTCTGCACTGTCCAAACAGACTAGCTTAACAGGGTATGACAGAAGGCTTCAGCTCTCCATCTTTCAAGACTTTTATTGTGGCACTAAGCTTATCAATTCCTACAGAAATGGGATTTTGGTTTAAATCTTAAAGAAGAGAAGAGAGAGAAAAGTCTAGGGGATTCACTTGGCTTTATGATCAATAGGCCCATTCTGAAGCAGACTTGAGCCAAAATTGGATCATCATGCTTAAAACAGGTAAATTTATATGATAATAAAATTAAACCTTTTAAAAATATGAATCACAATGTGTTTTAGATCTCTTGAAAACAGCATCAGCTCGTAGCCAAGGTATAGTAATCCCTTAACATTCTGGTATATGGTTAAGATAGATACCTTTGGAAATGTAGAGAAAGATTACACATATATATGTATGCATATCTATTAACATTTTGAAATAATTTGATTAAAAGCTCAAAAGCATATATAATGAGAGCTTTTCTCTATAACTAACATATATTTTAAACTTGGCAAACAAAAAAAAATGAAATATCACATACAAATGTACATATATTTATGAAGTAGATGAAAATTTAAGGGATTAATTTTTATAAATTAAGGAAATCTAATGTAATCTGCCTATTCAGAAGCCCAATAAATATTATAATTGCTCTAAAAACTAATATATCTAATCCATTTTTCAATGTAAAACATTTGAAAATTAAGCATAGCGCTATTATTTAGCTGGTTTTCTGAATGGGATGATAAATCCAGATAGGCTGATCAAGGAAAACATTACAGAAAGTGAGAAGACACAAATTATCAATATCAGGAGGAGGTGAAGGGCACATAATTGTGGTCTAAATGCAGTTTATCTTTGAAATTCAAAGTTGAGCTAATGTTTGAAAATTAGTCTTTAATAAGTTAAAAGACTAAAGGAAAAAGTAATATAATTTCTTCAATATTTATTAAGCCACCATGGCTTAATTACCAGCCAATCAGAAAAAAAGCAAAGAATTTCTTCAGTTTGGTAGAAGAGCATCTATAAAACCTATAGCTAATATAACACTTCATGATGAAATGCTTACTCACTCAGGACAAAAGTAAGCATACCTGCTTTCTTTTTCCACTTAACACTGCAGAAAGAAAAATTAATAGAAATAGGAACCATAATGATTGTAAAGGAAGAAGTAAAGCTTCCTTTATTCATAGAAAAAATTTTTATAGAAAATCTAATGGAGTCTACAAAAACACTACTAGAACTAAATTCTTTTAGCAAAGTCGTAAGGCCAATATAAAATGTCAATTGTGTTTGTAAACTACAAAACATTGTTCAAATGATTATGAATACCTTGTATGATTATGAATATCTTGTATCAGTAAATGCAGATTTTATTCTAAAAAATATCTCTTTTGAAATTCTTTTTATTGAAGTCTATCTGCTATTGGTATAAACAAATTAGTGCTGAAAATATGAAGTATATTTTTATATTCACATATTATTAGTATTTGGTTTATTGCTGTTAAAATTTCAAGTGTCCCTAAATCATCTGTATATTCAACAGAATCTCGATAATTCTGAAAGTCTTTTTATAAAAATAACCAAGTCAAATGTGTATCTACACAGGTGCACTCACAGGATATCTGGCATCGCNTGATTGTGATCCACACCGTCAAAGGCTTTGGCATAGTCAATAGAGCAGAAATAGATGTTTTTCTGGACCTCTCTTGCTTTTTCAATGATCCAGCAGATGTTGGCAATTTGATCTCTGGTTCCTCTGTCTTTCCTAAAACCAGCTTGAACATCTGGAAGTTCATGGTTCACGTAATACTGAAGCCTGGCTTGGAGAATTTTTCCTTAGCATCTCTAATTTTCTTGATGAGATTTCTAGTCTTTCCCATTCTATTGTTATCCTCTATTTCTTTGCATTGATCACTGAGGAAGGCTTTCTTATCTCTCCTTGCTATGCTTTTTAACTTTGTATTCAAATTGGTATATCTTTCTTTTCTCCTTTGCTTTTTGTTTCTCTTCTTTTCTCAGCTATTTGTAAGGCCTTTTCAGACAATCATTTTGCTTTTTTGCATTTCTTTTTCTTTTTTCTTTCTTTCTTTTTTTTTTTTTTTTTGGAGATGGTCTTGATGCCTTTCTTGTGTACAATGTCATGGACCTCCATCCATATTTTTCTGGCATTCTCTCTATCAGATCTAATCCCTTGAATCTATTTCTCACTTCCACTGTGTAATTGTAAGGGATTTTATTTCATTCATAATGTTGAATGATCTATCTAGTGTTTTTCCCTACCTTCTTCAATTTAAGTCTAACTTTGGCAATAAGGAGTTCTGCATTTGAGCCATCATCAGCTCCAAGTCTTGTTTTTGCTGACTGTATAGAGCTTCTGCATCTTGGGCTGCAAAGAATATCATCAAACTTATTTCAGTGTTGACCATCTGGTGTGCTTTTCCCTACTTTTTTCAATTTAAGTCTGACTTTGGCAATAAGGAGTTCAGGATTTGAGCCATCCTCAGCTCCCAGTCTTGCTTTTGCTAACTGTATAGAGCTTCTGAATCTTTGGCTGCAAAGAATATCATCAGTCTTATTTCTGTGTTGACCATCTGGTGATGTCCATGTGTAGAGTCCTGTGTTGTTGAAAGAGGATGTTTGCTATGACCAGTGTGTACTTTTGGCAAAACTCTATTAGCGTTTGATCTGCCACATTTTGTATTCCAAGGCTAAATTTGCCTGCTACTCCAGGTAGCTCTTGACTTCCTACTTTTGCATTCCAGTCCCCTGTAATGAAAAAGACATATTTTGGGGGGGGTATTAGTTCTCAAAGGTCTTGTAGGTCTTCATCGAACCATTCAGTTTCAACTTATTCAGCATCATTCATTGGGACATAGACTTGGATTACTGTAATACTGAATGTTTGCCTTTGAAAGGAGCAGAGATCATTCTGTCATTTTTGAGATTGCATCCAAGTACTGTATTTCAGACTCTTTTTTTGACTATAATGGCTACTCCATTTCTTTTAAGGAATTCTTGTCCACAGTAGTAGATATAATGGTCATCTGAGTTAAATTCACCCATTTCAGACTTTATTTTGCTGATTCTTCAAATGTCAATGTTCAGTCTTGCCATCTCCTGTTTGACCACTTCCAATTTGCCTTGAGTCATGGGCCTAACATTCCAGGTTCCTATGCAATATTGCTCTCTACAGCATCGGACTTTACTTCCATCACCAGTCACATCCACAACTAGGGTTGTTTTTCTTTGGATCCATTTCTTCATTCTTTCTGGAGTTATTTCTCCACTGATCTCCAGTAGCATATTGGGCACCTACCAGTCTGGGGAATTCGTCTTTCAGTGTCCTTTCTTTTTGCCTGTTCATACTGTTCATTTGGTTCTCAAGGCAAGAATACTGAAGCGGTTTGCCATTCCGTTCTCCAGTGGACCATGTTTTGTCAGAACTCTCCACCATGACCCATCTTTATTGGGTGGCCCTACATGGCATGGCTCATAGTTTCATTGAATTAGACAAGGCTGTAGTCTATATGATCAGATTGGTTAGTTTTCTGTGATTGCAGTTTCCAGTCTGTCAGCCCTCTGATAGAGAAGGGTAAGAGGCTTATGGAAGCTTCCTGATGGGAGAGACTGACTGAGGAAGGATGATGATTATATCCACATTAACCAATTGATAATGCCAATCACAACTGTCATTCTGGATGTAATATCTTTACTGGAGCAAATATTTATCTCTGTAACTGACATCAGAAATTTATAAAGCATATAATTTTAATAAAATTTTACCACAAAGTAAATTAGTGGCAATTTGCCTTTATGTGAATGGATGGTCACTTTCATTGCCTTTCATCTTGGTATATCAAATGCCTTGCCTTTGCTATAGTCAACAGTGACATTGATTATCTTGATATTATGACATCAACATGAGCCTATTGAGCAAGACATACAAAGCAGCCTAGATATCTTCTTAATTTATATGCATTGTGTAGAAGGAGAAATAAAACCCATGCATGTATAAAAAACTCCATACATGCTTTCTAAGTTTCCATGGTCTGAAGGCATGAGGTGATATTCCCTTTAAGAAAAAGTAAAATCGCCATGCTTTATGCTACCACAAAGCAGAGGAAAAATGATGAAATGCTTTGTATACATATAAAATGATATATAGTTATTTATATAAACAAATACATAGTTATTTATTTTATTTTTGTCTGGGTTGTATCTTCATTGCTGTGCACTGGCTTTCTCTAGTTGTGGAAAGCAAGGGCTACTCTTCATTGCAGCTCATGGGCTTCTCCTTGTAGTGGCCTGCCTTGGGCAGAGTGTCAACTCTAGGGATCTAGGTTTCAGTAGTTGCAGCTTGTAGACCCTAGAGCTTGGGCTCAATAGTTATGGCACACAGACTTAGTTGCTCCATGGCATATGGGATCTTCCTGGATCAAGGATCAAATCCATGCCCACTGCATTGATAGTGGATTCTTATCCACTGCACCACCAGGGAAGTCCAAGATGCTTTTAATTTAGGAGGCAAAGCAGAATATATTTAAGTATGCTTCTCTAACTTATCTTCTAGGTAAACACAAGAGATTTTTTCGTGACAAAGCCAGACAACCATACTTTTCATTTAACCAACCAATGACATTGAAAATGTCTATGGTTCTATGTTAAGCCTTGGACAATATGAAACTCATAGCTTAGACCCTTAAAGATTTTATGTAATACAACTGTTTTCCATTTGAAAAACCGCTTCTGGTTTGCAGCTGTGCTTCAGTAGAAACTATATACATGTCCAAGGGACATCAATCATAAAACAAACTGAATTTCCCCTGATGAAATAAATTTCATTCAGTCGATAAGATCATGAAATTGGTCATGCACAGCAGTAATCTCTTGCAAAATTGAAATCGTGTATGCACCACCAGATCTAGAAAGGAAAAACTTCACAACTGGTGGCCCAGACTTCCATGGTATCTATCCCCGCTGTTTTGTCAACTTTTCCTCCAATTCACACACCTAGGGGAATTCACTATGACCAGGTAATTGAAAAGAAAAGAAAGATAAGCCTGGTCTATAGATGAATCTTCACTGTGTGCTGGTGCTAGTGGGAATTGTCTGACTGGTACAGTATATACACACTGAGAAGTAAGGGGTGTCCCTAAGAGATAATAGAGAAAGAAATGCCTTTCAGGGGACAGAATTTCCAGAAAAACTTTTAGTTGCTCACAACATTTGGGGTTGATAAATGGCTTTAAGAAGTTGCTAGAACTTTAAGTAGGAATCTACATTAATTCATTAGCAATGGCTAAGAGTTTTTCAGATGAATAGTAACTTGGAAGATGGGGAGCAGGATGCCTTTGTGAGAAGTACATGATTGAACCCTTCAGGATGAGTATTCGATGTGAAGATATGCTAATCTGTGCTGCTGGTTGCCAAGTCTGCATTATTACCAGTCACATCTATGGGCTTTGTTGATTGCAAAGGAGAAGCCAGAAACCATCTCAAAAGACCTTTTTTTCCTTTTAAGAGTCTATATTAGGAATGCATATCAGGCTTGTGGAGTGAAAGTGAGGAAACAGCATTATTAAGATTTCACAGTGATCAGGCATATGAACAACCACAAGCTATAAAGCAGGTCAACAGTTTCCAGAGACTTGAGAATTACAGTTCCCCAATGAAATTTTGCAAACTAACTTCTTCAGCTCATTTAGCTGATGTCATAAGTTACTCTTCTAAACTACCAAGTCCCAAGCTGTTCTCATATTCATGCTCAGTTGCTTAATCATGTCCGGCTCTTTACGATCTCATGGACTGTAGTCCAACAGGTTCCTATGTCCATGGAATTTCNCTCATTTAGCTGATGTCATAAGTTACTCTTCTAAACTACCAAGTCCCAAGCTGTTCTCATATTCATGCTCAGTTGCTTAATCATGTCCGGCTCTTTACGATCTCATGGACTGTAGTCCAACAGGTTCCTATGTCCATGGAATTTCTCTTCAGGCAAGAATATTGGAGTGGGTTGTCATTTCCTCCTCTAGGGAATCTTCCTGACCCAGAGATCGAACCGACATCTCCTGCTTTGGCAAGCAGATTCTTTTACCACCAAACTACCTAGGAGGCTTGAATATCACGTGGTCTCAAAGGAGTTACCATAGATATCAAAAAAAATTTTTTTCACAAGATGTCAAACATGTTACAAAAGTAGAAAGTGAGAAATCCCCAATTTGTTAACTGGCTAATTTGTTAACTGGCTTAACTGAATCATAGACCTGCCCAGATTTATGGAAAGGAAAAATAGACTCCATTTGTGAGATCCTTCTCTTCAAGTCAAGGGAAAATTAATAAGTAGATGAGAAAAATTCCTGGCCATTTTTTCTATCAATTAGTCACAATGCTCAAACTTTAATTTATCTCAGGGCCCCACCTGCCAACATAAGCTTTGAAAGTAGAAATAAACACTTGAGGAAAAAGTGAGCCACCTGGTGGCAGGTTGACTACATTGGACCCGATCCGCTAAGGAATGAAGCAGCAAATTTTCCTTCCTGGGAAGATAACTTGCTCTGTATTTATGTATGGACTTACCTTTTTACCCACATGCTTTTGTTCAAACCACATGGTTGAGCTTATAGTTCAGTTCAATTCAGTTCAGTTCTCAGTCATGTCTGACTCTTTGCGACCCCATGAAGTGCAGCATGCTAGGCCTCCCTGTCCATCACTAACTCCCAGAGTCCACCCAAACCCATGTCCATTGAGTCGGTGATGCCATCCAACCATCTCATCCTTTGTCGTCCCCTTCTCCTCCTGCCGTCAATCTTTCGCAGCATCAGGGTCTTTTCCAATGAGTCAGCTCTTTGCATCAGGTGGCCAAAATATTGGAGTTTTGGTTTCAACATTAGTCTTTATACTTAACACCAAGGACTGATCTCCTTTGGAACGGACTGGTTAGAACTCCTTGCAGTCCAAGGGATTCTCAAGAGTCTTCTCCAACACCACAGTTCAAAAGCATCAATTCTTCGGCACTCATCTTTCCTTATAGTCCAACTCTCATATCCATACATAACTGCTGGAAAAACAATGGTTTTGAATAGACAGAACTTGTTGCCAAAGTAATGTCTCTGCTTTTCAATATTCTGTCTAGACTGGTCATAACTTTTCTTCCAAGGAGCAAGCGTCTTTTAATTTCATGGCTGCAGTCACCATCTGCACTGATTTTGGAGCCCAGAAAAATAAAGTCAGCTACTGTTTCCACTGTTTCCTCATCTATTTGCCATGAAGTGATGGGACCAGATGTCATGATCTTAGTTTTCTGAATGTTGAGCTTTAAGCCAACTTTTTCACTCTCCTCTTTCACTTTCATCAAGAGGCTTTTTAGTTCATCACCTTCTGCCATAAGGGTGGTGTCATCTGCATATCTGAGGTTATTGATATTTCTCCCAGCAATCTTGATTCCAGCTTGTGCTTCCTCCAGCCCAGCGTTTCTCTTGACGTACTCTGCATGTAAGTTAAATAAGCAAGGTGACAATATACAGCCTTGACGTACTCTTTTTTCTATTTGGAACCAGACTGTTGTTCCATGTCTAGTTCTAACTGTTGCTTCCTTAGTTGCATACAGACTTCTCAAGAGGCAGGTCAGGTAGTCTGGTATTCCCATCTCTTTCAGAATTTTCCACAATTTTTTGTGATCCACACAGTCAAAGACTTTGGCATAGTCAATAAAGCAGAAATAAATGTTTCTCTGGGNGTTGCATACAGACTTCTCAAGAGGCAGGTCAGGTAGTCTGGTATTCCCATCTCTTTCAGAATTTTCCACAATTTTTTGTGATCCACACAGTCAAAGACTTTGGCATAGTCAATAAAGCAGAAATAAATGTTTCTCTGGGACTCTCTTGCTTTTTTGATGATCCAGCAGATGTTGGCAATTTTATCTCTGGTTCCTCTGCCTTTTCTAAAACCAGCTTGAACATCTGGAAGTTCACGGTTCATGTATTGCTGAAGCCTGGCTTGTAGAATTTTGAGCATTACTTTACTAGCGTCTGAGATGAGTGCAATTGCACGGTAGTTTGAGCATTCTTTGACAACTTCTTTTCTTTGGGATTGAATGAAAATTGACCTTTTCCTGCCCTGTGGTTGAGCTTACAGAATGACTTATTTTTATGACCAAGAAACGGTATTTTACAGAAAATAAGTGGAAGCCATGGGCTCATGTCTATGGAATTCATTGATTTTACTGTGCGTGCCATTACCTTTAAAGAAGCTGAAACCCCAATTGTGTTGCAACTTCAATGGCTTCTTGTCAACGGCTGCCTGCTATTGGATTCCAAGACAGTTGGTGGATCTTTCCTAAGCCTCTTGGAAATTGCAGAGTTTTTGTTAGTCTTTGAGAATTACTCACTATGGTGCTGTAGGTTTTTAGTCAGACTAGATGTAAAATCATATAGTGTCCTAGTTAAATGAAAATGGATGGCTGTAAAGTAGACATGGCCCTCAGTAAGCAGAAGGAAAATGTGACTGCTCACTCGTTCCCCAGTCATGTTGATACTTGCTCAATGGACATAGACACAGTGGCCATGAAAACAAAGATGGAAGTCATGCATGGGCTTAACTTTATAAAGTTTTTGTACCAAGACTGATCTGGCTACTGTCACTGCCAAGTGCCCAATCTGCAAATGACGAAGGCCAACAGTGAAATCTACTTGGCACATTTTGCAGAGTTCTAGCCAAGTATCTCCCAACAGATTGATTGTCTGGGACTCCTTTCATCACAGAGAGAGCAAGTTTGGAATACGTGTCCACAGAGACACAATATTTCCTTACTGCCCATGGTGTTTCTACCAACACCACCATTCGTAAACTTACAGAAACCTGTATCCATTACCAGGGTATAATATACAGCATCTCCAAAGAACATGCTTTGTAGTGAGTGAAGGAATTAGAGCAATCGGCTCATAGCCACAAATTCATTGGTGCAACATCTTTCATCAACCAGAAGCAGTTGTTTGAGAAAATTGTGAGATAGGCTGCTGTAGTCCTAGTTAGGACTTCCCTGGTGGCTCAGACAGTAAAGAATCTGCCTGCAATATGGGAGACCTGGGTTTGATCCCTGGATTGGGAAGATCCCCTGGAGGAGAGCATGGCAAACCACTCCAGTTTACTTGCCTGGAGAATTCCCATGGATAGATGGTCCTGGTTGGCTTCAGGCTATGAGATTGCAAAGAGTCAGACATGACTGAGCGATTAAGCACAACACAGTCTTAGTTATGGGGCCATCTTGGAGAAATAAAATCTTGAGTTCTGATTGTGTCATACATGTCTTCAGCTAGTACTTAGTATGTGATGTTCTTTCTCCCATAATTAGAATGTATGGACCCCACAATTCAGGAGATGGGATATAACTCTTTTACTCTTAAGCCAAAGAATCTGCTGTCATAGTCCCCCTTCCCGCCCATTCCTGTAATATTGGGCTCAGTGAGTTCTATTCCCAAGGGAAAAAGGTTGCCACCAGGAAACAAGTCATGGTTCCATTAAATTGGATGCCAAGACTGCCACTGGCCATTTTTGTCCCCTTATACTGCTAAATCAGCAGAAAATAAAGGGGGTTACTGTAAAAGCTAGGATGATTAATCAATCACTTTCAGAGAGTTCATCGATTCAATCTAGTAGCTAGCCAAATTGCCCTTCAGCTGTGTTTATTCTACTATTCAGCTCACTTATTGAGTTTTCTTTTCCAACAGACAGACTGCCATCTTGGGCCAATGCTGGTCATAAATTTTTTTACTGCTTTGGACAGATGTTGGTAAGTTTATTCTTGCTTGGTAGATAGCAGTTCAGACAAATTGAGTAGCACAAATCTCCCATTTGTACTTGGAATGGCATGCACAATACCCCAGAATTCTAGTTTAAAAAATCAAACTATAGTTTATGACCTAGTGCATCTAGGTAAAATAGAAGATGCAGTTTTAGAATATGAGCAGAATCAGCTTCCCCCTGAAAATATTCCTCATGGTCTTCTTGTATTTAGAAGCACTTTGGAAAGATAATTTCAAGTGTTTGTTTAATTACAGAGACTTTCTTCATGGAAACATTGTTTAACTATTTGAGAAGAGAATTTCTTGATGATCCAGTGGTTAAGACTCACCATTTCCAATGTAGGGATTGTGGGTTTGATCCGTAGTTCATAAACTAAGATCTCACATGCCTTGCAGTGCAGTCAAAAGAAAGAGGTTTTTTTTTTTTTTATCATTTGAAGAGAGATAAACATTTTTTCCCAACCACAAAAGAGTGACAAAAACAAATCTAGAACCTCAACAGTTTCCACTGTCAATTTGAACTTGAACGTTAGTAACATTACTTCTTTTTTAAAATATTTATTTATTTATCTTTGTTTGTGCTGGATCTTGTAACTATGTGTGGGTTTTCTCTGCTTGCAGCATGTGGGAATTACTTCTAAGACTTTATAGATAACATACCTTCTGCCTCCTTTTGTATTTATAAAGTGGAAATTTCTCAGAATGAAAAATTAAATACTATTATCATTGAATCTATCAAAATATATATACTGTCGTTTATTATTCCGGAGAAGGCAATGGCATCCCACTCCAGTACTCTTGCCTGGAAACTCCCGTGGATGGAGGAGCCTGGTAGGCTGCAGTCCATGGGGTCGCTGAGTCAGACACGACTGAGCGACTTCACTTTCACTTTTCACTTTCATGCATTGGAGAAGGAAATGGCAACCCACTCCAGTGTTCTTGCCTGGAGAATCCCAGGGATGACGGAGCCCAATGGGCTGCCATCTGTGGGGTCGCAGAGTCGGACACAACTGAAGCGACTTAGCAGCAGCAGCAGCAGCAGCATTTATTATTCAATATTTTTATTGCTTACTATGTAACAGGCACTATTTTAGTAAATATAGCATGCATGGAACAACTATAGCATACATAGAACTTGTAGTCTATTGGGGAAGGAACAGACAATAAATATAAATATAAAAGAAAATGATAAATAACTAAAATATATAGTATATTATAAAGTGTCACATGCAATGAGTGAAAAGAAATAATAGAATAATTTAAGGGATAATCAGGAATTTTCTCCTTTCTCAATAAGAGCAAGAAAACTGTACTAACATCAGGCTGTTGAATTTTTTATTTACTTAAGAATAACATGCCAATCAAAACTATTTCATCCATCATGCTGTCCTTCAGGTCTTGAGGCCATAGAAAAATGTACCAGAAATCAGGGAAAGCTGTGCACTTGTGTCTTTCGCAAGGAAACAAAGAGAAGATGAAAATTATCTGAACAAAAAGTGGGAAAATTCATGTTGAACATTTCATATGTTTAACTGTAGAGCTAAGACTAACACATAGTGAGGTTTTTAGATGAGAATGTGTTGAGCATCATATGTCTGACTGGGTAAAACAATGCAAATAAAAGTGTCTAAAGAGGGAGGTTTGCAGGGGAAGGTAAATATTATTAACTATTTTTTAAAATTATGTAGGAGTCAAAGGATTGCCTTTAAAACTAACAGTAAAAGATTAAGTTAGAAAAATATGATATTAGGATAATTATAGAAATATAGATGGATGTTCATAGCATTGTACAGGAGGCAGTGATCAAGACCATCCCAAACAAAAAGAAATGTGAAAAGCAAAAAAAAAAAAAAA
>SJYV01050807.1:22680-80807 GCA_006410875.1 Neotragus pygmaeus | reverse complement strand
CACACACACATACACACAGAGCATGGTGCCTGGCGTAAGGCAACAGGACCTATTCAACAGAAAACACGTCAGTCTAAAATTTCAAATTAAAATACAAAATGCCTGGATATACCATCATTGTAAATATGTGGACTTTTCAGCCAGCCAAATATAAGTTCATAGCCTAAGCCTACCATGTACCAATTGCATGTCCTTGGACAAGTCAAGATCTTAGAAACCTTTCTGAACAATAAAGCAGAGCAAGGGAGGGATGTTTTTGGAGTTTGGGGATGGTAGATGCAAACTATTACATATAGAACAAAAAAACAAATTTCTACTGTGTATAGCACAGAGAAATGTATTCAATATGCTGTAATAAACCATAATGGAAAAGAACATTTTAAAACAATGTGTGTGTTAGTTCCTCAGTTGTGTCTGACTCTTGCAAACTCATGGAATACAGCCCTTCAGGGTCCTCTCCCCATGGAATTCTCTAGGCAAGAATATTGGAGTTGGTTGCCATTCCCTTCTCCAAGGGATCTTCCCAACCCAGGGATCGAACCAGGTTTTCTGCAGTGCAGACAAATTTTTTACTGTCTGAGACACAGGGAAACCAAAGAATGTGTATATATATGTGTGTGTGCCTCTGTGTATATAAAACTGAATCACTTTGCTGTACAGGAGAAATTAACACAACGTTGTAAATCACCCGTACTTTAATTAAAGTGTTACAAAAAGAGAAAAGAAACCTTTCTGGAACACATTTCCTCTTTGGCAAGAGAGGGGACCACATTTCAAATCCGTTGGCAAGATTAAATGAGATGATGCATGTGAAGCAATTAGTGTACAACCTGGATTAGAATAAGCACTAGAAAAATAATAGCTAACCAAATTTGAAAAGAAAAGGAATAATAAAGGGGGTAAAAATAACACCACAAAATGCAGGGCAGGAGAAAAAGCACTGAGAACAGAGAGGCCTTGTCCTGCAGCTGCAACTCTCAGGGAAGGGGACAGCCTGCAGGGCCCAGCAGATCCTGACTAGAAAGGGTTGATACTGGGTTAGTAGTCATAAGGTTGTACCAAATGTTACAATATTTCAGAACTGCTCTACAGTCTGTCTCCTAGACACCGAGAATAAAATCCCTTCTTGCCCATGGAACTTTCTCCTTCCCCCGGGACCTTCCCATGATTCCTGATGCCTGGCACTCATGCCCAGGGTCTCTGGGCCCCTCTTCCAGCACTGTGGGCCAGCACCTGCTCTACCAAGTTGCTGCTTTTGCTCCTTCAGTTGCTGAATAGTTTGATTATCTTGCTAAAGGCAGAAGAGATCCACAAGTTAAAGTGAATCAGTACGTGCTTCCACCATTGTAGTAAGGGGGAACAGAACACAGGACCCCAGAATATGCCATTTTGGCATGTAGAATATTTTTATTAAGATCCAGCAGACTAAAAGGAAACTTACTACCTCTCCCTTAACTACCTAAAAGACAGGGGGCCTGGACCACAAAGAGAGGTATTACCAGAGACAACTTCTTACCTGAAAGACCCATCTGCATGGTAGGGCCAACTTTTAATTACCAAACATCTGCTCTTATTATCGTATGAGTCACACGCTTCTTCTTTGAAGCCCCAGACCTCTATTCCATAAAGTACAGGATGGCTTTTATAAAGCCTCAGTTACCCAACTTGTCCTTANACAAAAACATAGCTTGTAACTAATTTCTTTAATTCTGCTAAAGACCAAAATATTGAATTCTATTCAGCTTCTGTTTACACAGCCACCTGAGAACATCTTCCCCCTTCTCTGCCATCATGTTTCATTTCTACTGAGGCTTGATTATTTCATTCACTAGAATTGGCCCCAAATATTTTTGCCCATTTATCAGAATTCAAATTCTATTTCAACAGATAAGGTTATGGAAACATGGGAACAACTGAAAAGAATTTGAAAACCATTGTTTAAATTTAAAATTTATCTTAAACATTAATACTAACAATAGATGGATCTTCTCAAAGAAACAACTTTGAAGAGGAAGCATCAGTGTACTTTTAAACAAAAGTATCTTATTGTATACAAAAATCTTACTGTACTCAGAAACATAACTCATGGAAGTTCTATCCTAGTTTATATTTCTATGTAAACTATGTGGTGAATCTTGAAAACATTAACATAATGATCAAATGACTGAGATCTTTGCAATTTTCTTTACTTTGATCTCAACAAAGATAGCTAACAAGGATCAACAGGCTAAATCACATCATATATGGCACATGGTTCAGCATTTTAGGGAAAGAATTAAGATTAGTACAGTAGTATTAATGTAAAGAGTAGAGATGGCCTCACATCAGTGCTGAATCTGTAACAATCTCAACAATGTAATTGCATCAACATGGCAGTTTTCTTACCCAGGGCTTTTTGCCTAAGTGATATATAACTTACAAGACTGTTAAATTTCTAGGGAAGTTCACAGAATCATTTTTACCATTTATAACAAAATGACATAAGGTTTTTTTACTGGAGGAGGGGAGGGCAATCTTTTGAATCAAATAAAAAAAAAGAAAAATAAGAGTTTGGCATTATTATGACTATATTGATGATATAGCTTTTTATTTTTTCTTTTCAGTCAAAGTCATATAACTTCTAAAATGATTTTTTTTTTCTTGCTACTACTTTGCAGAAAGCAATACAGACAGAGAAGTCAAATAATACCCTTCAAACTGAGGTTTATTTGACGTTTCAAACCCTGGAACACCTTTAGAATTATACCTATAACAGTGGGATGGCATTTAATGTTATTTTTTTCCCCTTATTTCTCATCTGTTTCTAAGTAGGTTTATAGACTAGCATTCAAATCCAGTTCAACAGGGAGATTAAAGTTTACAGAGATAATAGAAAGAAGGAAAGGAAGGCTTTATTGATAGCAGTAATAGAGGGGAGAGATTGAAACTAGTCAAACAGGACTGAAGGGAGAGAAAGAAAACCAATAGCTGAAGCAAAAGAAAGTAATCTTGAGAAAATAATAGTACTACTATAACAGTTCAGTTTTTTACTGAGAGTGTTTAAAATGACCTTAACGTTGGCATGTTAAGAAGTTTTAAGTCATGAGAAAAAGGTTTTTAAAAATTGTTTTTGATATTATATTTGCAAATATTCAGTGGGACAGGCTCTCCTTTTCTCTCCTGCTGTTTGCCTTGAAGCTATTTCGCTGTTCATTAGCACCTTCACCAGAGAGTGGGCTGGAGGAAAAAAATGAGCTGAAACAGGAGTCAGTCAATTACAGTTCTCATTAGGGGCGCTGGCAAAAAAAAATATATGGGTGGGCGGAGTCTGAAACTGACAGCTAAAGAGAGGTGTGGGGATTATCCAGGGTATTTTCTTGTCCAAATCATTCTGCTCCCTGAATATCAGAGATAATTGCATGTTGACTATATTATAATACATTTCCATAGCAATTACTGACATGTTTGCAGATGGGAAACAAAGCAAAAGGGTGAAGTAATTATCTAGGTCAGTGATTCTCAAATTTGAGCTCATATTGGAATCATCTGCAGAGCTTTATGTAAAAAGGCAGATAGTCAGGCTCTACCTATAGAGTTTCTGATGGAATAGGCGTGGGTCGGTGCCCAAGAACATGAATTTCAAGCAAGTTCTCAAGTACTACTGCTACTGCTGCTAGTCCACAGAGACTATATTCCAAAAATGGCTGATCTAGATAATTCAAAAAACATTACACAGTTGCTAACAAGCAATACAGTTGATTGATTTTAATTTTTCCTTCTTGTAGGGCTTATGAATCCTTCTAGTAATCCTTACCAGAATTCTGGAACCCTTTGAACTTATCCTAGCCTGATATGCAAAAAGAGAACATTGAGTTGCTATCCAACATCTAGATAACATCCTAAAATATAATGGTAAAAATAAGGGTAACATTTAAATATTTGCTTTCAAGTTCATTTTTATTGCATTGAGATGTATTGTTTGTCAATTCAAACTGTTAATTTACCAATGAAGTCTCCTGAGTCTATACTTTTTCTTTTCTTTTCATTTGTTTTAGGTTATCAAAATAGCATCTAGTCTTTGAAAAAGATACATATAGAAATCTAAAGGAAAAAAATGTAAAAATCTTTACTTTCTGCTTCTGCTTAGCCTATAATCTAACACTAGAGACATATTGATATCTATAGCTACCCAAAAAGAAACATAGGCTTGCAAATATAATAGCATATATTGATAGTATTAATATATTTTATGTGACTATTATATATTTTGGATGTGACCATATATATTCTTCTGTAGGCAGTTTTGTTTTTTGATTGACAGTCTACCATGGATATAGCAGAAAGTGTTTATTGCTTCCTTTATTCATTCATTTTTAATACAACTGTAAGATTTTAGACCTTCTTATAACAACCTAGATTAGATTTTATTTTTCCCATTGTGATTTCCAGTTTTGTGTGGCCATGTGGCAAACTTAACAACTGTACTGTGTCATAGTAAAACTGGGCAGGACTCTGTGGGACTCTGCTGCTTATAAATGCTTTACACGTTCCCCATTTCTTGTTCGTAGGAAAGAGGCTTCATTTGGTCTCCTAGTCCTTCCCTGAGTTCCAGCAAGCAGATTCAAATAGTTGTGGGCTTTCCAAGTGGCACAGTGCTAAAGAATCTGCCTGCCAATGCAGAAGATGCAAGAGACATGGGTTTGATCTCTGGGTCAGGAAGATCTCCTGGAGAAGGAAATGGCAACCCACTCCAGTATTCTTGCCTGGATAATTCCATGGACAGAGGAGACTGCCAGGCTATAGCCCATGGGGCTGGAAAGAGTCAGACATGACTGAGTGACTGAGCACACGGGGAAAGGGGAGAATGAAGAAACAAANAGAAGGAAATGGCAACCCACTCCAGTATTCTTGCCTGGATAATTCCATGGACAGAGGAGACTGCCAGGCTATAGCCCATGGGGCTGGAAAGAGTCAGACATGACTGAGTGACTGAGCACACGGGGAAAGGGGAGAATGAAGAAACAAAGGAGGAGTATTCAAGAAATAATAGCTCAATGATGAACTGGGGTCCCGGTTTCTCATCAAGGGATATGCATAACAATATATTTGAGTTCTTTGGCAGGAACTAAGTTCCCTACACAGGTAGAGGGTGATAACTTCAGCCTGAGCACAAGAATTCTAGAACACTAACCAGTCAGAATAAAACCATATTCTCTGAAGCTTCACCCCATATTTTGCCTATAACATCTCCCACAAACCGTCATGGAGTCTGAGGATTTTGAACACAAACCACTCATTCTTCTTGCTTGGCTCTGCAATAAACCTTTTTTTTTTTTTTTTTTCTGTTTCATTTTGTTTGACCTCACTTTGTTTGGGTGCACAAACTTGTTAACAATTTTGGTGAGACTAGAAGTCCATGTCCATGGCAGGTCAGCTCTGGCAGAGAGCAACTCCTGCTCTGNTTTTTTTTTTTTTTTTTTCTGTTTCATTTTGTTTGACCTCACTTTGTTTGGGTGCACAAACTTGTTAACAATTTTGGTGAGACTAGAAGTCCATGTCCATGGCAGGTCAGCTCTGGCAGAGAGCAACTCCTGCTCTGAGTCTTCAGCAGCTGCTTGAGCTCATTTCTCTCCAGGAAACTTGGAGGGATTCTCCTTGACAGTTGCCAACCACCCTGGCATGAAGCTGTTTGGATCTGAGAAATGTCCTGATTCAGCATTGCTTGGAGGTGATAGACAGAGAAGGCCTGGCATGCTGCAGTCCATGGGGTCACAAAGAATTGGAGATGACTGAGTGACTGAACTGAACTGAACTGAGTCATTCCAGTGTGCGCAGGATGGGAAAATTCTACCCACTTCATCAGGGCTCATTTCCCTTTCAGAAAGTGAGCCACTTCAGGGCCCATTAGATTAAGAACTGGTCTAATCTGTTAGGAGAACTTTGTTGGGGAGTGGAAGTATAATTTTTGGCCTACACCTCATCCAGTCTCTTGTTTGTGGGCCCAGGTTTGTTGTTTGTATGTGTGTGTGTTTGAGTATGTCCATTGACTGGTTGAGATATCTCTGGTCTCTAAGTTCTGATGACACTAGGCTATTCTTCCCTATTGCATTGGCTTCACCTATGGTGGACAATTGGTGGGGAATATCCCTTTCTGGATCTAGGGAGCTGCAACCCTGAGAGACCATCCTGCATTGCATTAGTTTGCTTTTGGCTGTGCATAATTAAAAACAGGTGATCAGAAATCTATTCCAACTTATATCCTGCAAGGGGGTATATTATGCAAAATTGGTAAATATTCAACTCAGTTCAGTTCAGTTCAGTCGCTCAGTCGTGTCAGACTCTTAAGACCCCTTGGACTGCAGCACGCCAGGCTTCCTTGTCCATCACCAAGTCCCAGAGCTTACTCAAACTCATGTCCATTGAGTCGGTGATGCCATTTAACCATCTTATCCTCTGTAGTCATCCTCTCCTCCTGCCTTCAATCTTTCCCAGTATCACGATCTTTTTGAATGAGTCAGTTCTTTACATCAGGTGGCTAAAGTATTGGTGTTTCAGCTTCAGCATCAGTGTTTCCAATGAATATTCAGGATGGATTTCCATTAATATGGATTGGTTGATATCCTTTCAGTCCAAGGGATTCTCAAGAGTCTTCTTCCACACCACAGTTCAAAAGCATGAATTTTTCAGGGCACAGCTTTCTTTATACTCCAACACTCACATCCATACATGACTACCAGAAAAATCATAGCTTTGACTAGATGGACCTTTATTAGCAAAGTGATGTCTCTGCTTTTTAATAGGCTCTCTAGGTTGTCCATAGCCTTTCCTCGAAGGAGCAAGCATCTTTTAATCTCATGGTTGTAGTCACCATCTACAGTGATTTGGGAGCCCACAAAATAAAGTCTGTCACTATTTCTATTGTTCCCAAATCTATTTGCCATGAAGTGATGGGACCAGATGCGATGATTGGACTTTTTTGAAAGTTGAGTTTTAAGCCAGCTTTTTAACTCTTCTCTTTCACTTTCATGAAGAGGCTCTTTAGTTCCTCTTCACTTTCTGCCATAAGGGTGGTGCCATCTGCGTATCTGAGGTTATTGATATTTCTCCTGGCAATCTTGATTCCAGCTTGTGTTTCCTCCAGCCCAGCATTTCACATGATGTACTCTACATATATGTTAAATAGGTAGGGTGACAAAATACAGCCTGATGTACTCCTTTCCTGATTTGGATCCAGTCTGTTGTTCCATATTGGGTTCTAACTGCTGCTTCTTGACCTGCATACAGATTTCTCAGGAGGCAGGTAAGATTATCTGAAATTCCCATCTCTTGAAGAATTTTCCACAGTTTGTTGTGATCTGTACTGTCAAAGGCTCTGGTATAATCAATGAAGCAGAAGTAGATATTTTTCTGGAATTCTCTTGCTTTTTCAATGATCCAGCAGATGTTGTCAATTTGATCTCTGGTTCCTCTGGCTTTTCTAAATCCACTTGAACATCTGGAAGTTCTCAATTCAAGTACTGTTTAAACCTGGCTTGGAGAATTTTGAGCATTACTTTACTAGCGTGTGAAAGTGAAGTCACTCAGTCTTGTCTATTTGCAGCCCCATGGACTGTAGCCTACCAGGCTGCTCTGTCCATGGGATTTTCCAGGCAATAATATTGGAGTGGATTGCCATTTCCTTCCCCAGGGGATCTTCCCAACCCAGGGATTGAACCCTGGTCTCCTGCATTGTAGACAGACGCTTTGCCATCTGAGACACCAGGGAAGTCCTTACTAGCGTGTGAAATGAGTGCAACTGTGTGGTAGTTTGAGCATTCTTTGGCATTGCCTTTCTTTGGGNGGAAAAATACATGTTAAATTTTGAAGAATGCTTTTATTTTAAGCCCAGATGTTATTTATCTAAAATTTCTCAATAAATGAGCATCCTTCAAAATTAAAATATTATTTATTATACAAAATAGTTTAACTTGCATTATTTATTAACTTTGTTCCTTCTTCAATATATATGTGTTAACCCCAAAGAAACTGTTCTGATATGGAAGGTAGTCAGAAATTTTCTATAAGGAGGAAGGGCTGAAATAAAACTAAACTTTGGACTTAATAGTTGGTTTTTGTAAATTTATTGAATTAAACACCATAGGCTCATGAGAAAGTTTCACTGGGTAAAGAGGAAAAAACAGTGGAGCTGTTGGCAGTCGTGTGGATATAAAGTACAGTATGGAAAAGTTGAAAGGTCTCAAACACACAGCTGTTTCTTTCTATAAACTATTTGCTGAGTTTCAAGGCTTACAACAGTACATAGAAATAGGTCAATAGTTTCTAAAATGCAGAGTCAAGAGAGGTGGGATGAGGATAGGAGGGAGGCTCAGGAGAGGGGATACATGTATATAAATAACATTCATGTCATCATATAGCAGAAATCAACATAAGATTGTAAAACAATTATACTTTAAAAATAAATAAATGAAAAGTTAAATGCAGAGTGAAAGCTCTGCATTGTGGTGTTAGAAAAGAAAATACCTGCTAGAAGGAGTGGACCTGTCCCACACACTCTGCTGCTCTCCTCTTCAAGGCATGTGCCAAATTCTGAGGCTGAGGGATAGGTGGTTGGAGAACTGAATTAGGAACCTCTAAAGATCAGAGCAAGACATCCCTCTGTCTTTCAGTGCTATGGACAGAGATACGCCAGGCACTCAATCAGCAATCAGAGGTACATTCATGTGCAACCCAGATGAAGACGGTGCAGAGGAAATTTACACTCTCCAAAATGTAAATGAGCCCCAGGCCAGCCCAGTGCCTGTCTAATCTGAAGTGAATAGACCCCACCCTGTGCCTAACAGAAGAAAGAGGGGACACCATGCAAACATAACCTTCTCATAGTCTCTGTGGTTCTTTTGCCATGAGGTCCAAGATATCATAAAGGTGTATAATATATACACAAGAGTCAACAGTGTATGACCAGCAATGAAGAGAATATGAAAACAGAGAGACACATTACATAAAATCAGTTTATTATTATTATATTGTAGGACATGCTTATAATTTTCCTTTTTTGATTTTTCTGTCTTGGTTATAGCTTATATGTATAGGGCACATAGGAATTTTAACTATAAAGCATTTACTATGTACTTAATACCTAAATCCTGAATAGCTTCATTTTTATTAAGTTCAATTCATAATGACAATCTCAAGTTTTGTTAAAGTTAATAATTTGGAATTATCAATAACATGATAAATGTTAATATCAGACATAATTTGGAACATAAGATGGAAAAATCAAATAGATGAATTTGTAGCCATAATTTTTTAATTGGCTAAATGTGTAGCTGCTTTTCTTTTTCAAATAAAAATTTGTACAGTGCTTTCAGTGGATACAGAAACATCCCTTTTTTAACACTGAGAGTTTCTTTTAGGGAGAAGAAATTTAACCTATGATTATCATTAATTAAGGGTGGTTCAGTGCAGTTGATGGGCTGCTACTGTTGACCTCCCAAAATGAAATAAAATTGAGTGGATATCACAAAGATAATAATTAACTGAACTGAGAGAGGTCCTTTTAAATATTATATAAGTTAAGATCAATTGGAACATTCCCCAAGCTCCTTAAGTAACTCATTTTTCATTGACAGGGTAGTAGAGAAATTAAATTCAGGGCTGCTGCTGCTGCTGCTAAGTNCAAGATAATAATTAACTGAACTGAGAGAGGTCCTTTTAAATATTATATAAGTTAAGATCAATTGGAACATTCCCCAAGCTCCTTAAGTAACTCATTTTTCATTGACAGGGTAGTAGAGAAATTAAATTCAGGGCTGCTGCTGCTGCTGCTAAGTCACTTCAGTCGTGTCCGACTCTGTGGACCCCATAGACGGCAGCCCACCAGGCTCCACCGTCCCTGGGATTCTCCAGGCAAGAACACTGGAGTGGGTTGCCATTTCCTTCTCCAAAATTCAGGGCAGCTATCATCAAAAATGTGATTTCTGTAATTCCCTGCTCTTTGTTAGCAAACTGCTAAATTTGGGATATAACATAAATTGAATTTTTCAAACAAATCAAAGAGAATTTTAACTTTTTTTCTTGTTTTAATATAAATGTCAATTAACATATGTTAACCATCTAAAGTGAAAGTCATTCAATCGTGTCTGACTCTTTGCAACCCCATGGACTATATAGCCCACGGAATTCTCCAACCCAGAATACTGGAGTGGATAGCCATTCCCTTCTCCAGGGGATCTTCCCAACCCAGGGATTGAACCCAGATCTCCTGTATTGCAGGAGGATTCTTTACTGTCTTAGCCACCAGGGAAGCCCATTTAGCATCTAAAGTATTCATGATATGGATTTCAGCACTGGGAAAAACGTTAACAAAATATAACCTCAATATATTTTGGGTACTAAAATCTTTATTTTCAGAGAAATTGTATGAGTGTACATTTCTTTTTACAATAAGAAAAATATTAAGTTCTTCCATTAAAGGTCATCAGTTTTTTGTGTCTCAGATTATTCTAATAGCTTAAATCCAACAGACTTTGAATTCAAATATAATAACTGAGCACATATTTAATCACAATGGTTACTAGATCCAAAGTCTGCTTATAATACAATTGAACATTATTATTGAATGTAGTAGAAGTAAAACTTAAAACCATATTGACTGTTTTCACTTCCATTTATTTCTGTGAAACTCAAGTATATTTAATGATTCCTGGAAATCAGATCATACTTTCCTTTGCTGTTTAACCTGTCACTATTATAGACAACTATTTTACATTTTCTGTTCTTTCCTCAAATAGCCAACACTTCTCTGCCATCCTCACTTTTAACTTCATATTTCTCCTCATTGATATGTTGTTTCAATTTACTCCTCCACCGAATCTGCTCTTTACAAAACTGCCAATAACTTTAATATGAGTAAAATAAATGGCCAATTCACAGCTTTTATCTTATTGGATGAAATATATCAGAGCTATTCATGTTACGTAGTGGCAAAAATGTAGTAAACCACTTGCCAATAATAGCTTAAAGCTCTCAATCTGGAGTTAGCAAACACTGTTTTTGTAAAGGACTAGAGTGTGTTGGGTTTTGTGGGTCATATGATCTCTGTTAAAATTACTCACTTCTGCCACCCACCACAGCAAGAAAATAACCATAAATGAAATGCAAGTAAATAGGTGCGTCTGTTTCCTAATAAAATGTTCTTTACTGAAACAAGTGTCCTGCTGGATGCAGAGGCTGACAAAGAGAATTTAAGAGTACAGGCTTACAATCATTGGCTACTTCACACAAGGCACAGCAAAGAAATCTTACCTCAGAAAAGAATTGGCCATTATGAAAGCTTACAGAGACTTACAGGTTGGAAGAAAAACATCTCTTAAACCTAAATAGTCAAAGATACAATTAAAAAATGTTTTTTAGGATTTTCCTGATGGTCCAGTGGTTAAGAACTCACCTTGCAGTGTGGGAGGCCAGAATTCGATCCCTGCTCCAGGAACTGGGATCCCATATGCCGAGTCCATGGGGTCGCAAAGAGTCAGACACAACTGAATGACTGAACTGACTGAGGATATGAGGGTCTGTGTGACCCTATGGGCTGTAGCCTGCTAGGCTCCTCTGTCCATTGGATTTTCTAGGTAAGAATACTAGAGTGGGTTGCCATGTTTTTCTCCAGGGGATTTTCCTGATCCAGGCATTGAACCTGAGTTCTTATGTCTCCAGCACTGGCAGGCGGGTTCTTTATCACTAGTGCCTCCTGGAAAACTCAGGATATGAGAGTAGGGGCTCCGCCCAATATCTGTCAGCTGGAATTTCACTATTGCTATGTAGAGGGATTGTTATATGTCTCCAAGGATCTATTCCCAAAAGGTGAGTGTTTACTGTGGTTATCCTGTCCCAAAGCTACATTTTACTGGGTTTGTGGAGAGTATATCATGCATGTGTGCATGTTCAGTCACTTCAGTCATGTCTGACTCATTGTGACCCTATGGACAGTAGCCCGCCAGGCTCCCCTGTCCATGGAATTCTCCATACAAGACTACTGGAGTGGGTTGCCTTGCCCTCTTCCAGGGGAATCTTCCCTGGTAGTATATTACTTGTCTTTTTAATTCCTGAGCTTTCAGACTTCGACCAGATATGAGGTTTTCCCAATAGCCTGAATATGGAGTATGATAAATTACTGCAAATGATTTTTGAGTTGTCTTCCTTGCATAGGGGTCAGTATATTATGTGTGAGTGAAAGATTGAATATTCTATCCACTAGAATTATTTACAAACATAGAGTGCTGTCATTTCAGAAACAAGCCACACCTCTTTTCATTTATTTTGTTTATTTGGAACCTGATCTGCCCCTTAAGTAAAAGAAAATAAAGCAAAAATAAACAGATGAGACCTAATTAAACTCAAAATCTTTTGCATAGCAAAGGAAACCATCAACAAAACCAAACAAAAACAAAAAACAACCAAGCGCACAAGAATCCCAGAAACTATGAGTGAAGTTCTAAAAAAAAACAAACAATAAATAAATGGTTTTAATTCCAGGGCTTACCTGTGTCTAGAAGATCATTCACAATATATACAATATTTAAATATAAAATATTTAAAGAAACAAATTAGATAGTTTCTTAAATAAGCAGTCAACAGAGAAATAGATTTGGAAATAGGCTGAAAATAAAAGTTATAGAAAAAAAGAAAAACTTATACTCAAAAATCGATAGGTGGTTGAGACAATTACTAAATCACAGGAAAAGAGCCTATGATCATCATACTAAATATAGTTTTAAAAAGTAAAATAAAATTTGACATTTCATTATTTTTTTTAATTTCTGAGATAGCAGGTTTTAGAATATTTGAGATACAGACAAAATTAGTTAACCTAATAAAGATAAGGTGGGAAATGTTTTCCATAAAAATAGCTTTTGAGAATAGGGGGAGGTATGTCCTTTGTAAGTAGGGGCAAATCCATTATCACTACTTACATTTGATAATGTAGGTGATAGAGCAAAGGGTAAAAGACACACAAAAGCTTGAGGATTAGAAAGATGGCAGTTATTTGTCATTTGCAGTTAATGTGGTTGTTTAGATGAGGAGAAGATAGAGACACCTTATCGGTAAAGAAAATCGGATAAAATGGTAAGGTTGGAAACAGGAAAAAGATACAAAAAGAATCAGTGTTAGGGAACTCTGCTCAGTATTCTGTAATAACCTACATGGAAAAAGAATTTGAAGAAGAATCAGTTCAGTTCAGTTCAGTCACTCAGTCGTGTCTGACTCTTTGCGACCCCATGAATAGCAGCACGTCAGGCCTCCCAGTCCATCACCAACTCCAAGAGTTCACTCAAACTCATGTCCATTGAGTCAGTGATGCCATACAACCACCTCATCCTCTGTCATCCCCTTCTCCTCCTTCCCCCAATCCCTCCCAGCATCAGTCTTTTCCAAAGAGTAAACTCCACATGAGGTGGCCAAAGTATTGGAGTTTCAGCTTTAGCATCAGTCCTTCCAGTGAACACCCAGGAATGATCTCCTTTAAAATGGACTGGTTGGCTCTCCTTGCAGTCCAAGGAACTCTCAAGAGTCTTCTCCAACACCACAGTTCAAAAGCATCAATTCTTAAGCACTCAACTTTCTTCACAGTCCAACTCTCACATCCATACTTGACCACTGGAAAAACCATACCCTTGACTAGATGGACCTTTGTGGGCAAAGTAATGTCTCTGCTTATTTTAATATGCTATTTAGAGTGGTCATAACTTTCCTTCCAAGGAGTAAGTGTCTTTTAATTTCATGGCTGCAATCACCATCTGCCATGATTTTGAGGCCCCCCAAAATTAAGTCTGACACTGTCTCTACTGTTTCCCCATCTATTTGCCATGAAGTGATGGGGTCAGATGCCATGATATTAGTTTTCTGAATGTTGAGCTTTAAGCCAAATTTTTCACTCTCCTCTTTCACTTTCATCAAGAGGCTTTTTAAAGAATAGGTGCACATGTATGCATAACTTTTCTGTACACCTGAAACTAACACAGCATTGTTAACCAGTTTTACCCCCAATATCAAGTTAAAGCATAAATTTTTTTAAAAGAAAAATCAAAAAAATCAGTGTTTACCAACAACACTAGGACATTTAAATATCACAGTAAAATAAATATCTAGAAGTTAATGTAACTAAAAATATGCAATACATGTGGCAAGACTGAAAATGTAAATCTAGTGAAAAATCACTGAAAATCTGAAACAAAGAATTATACCCAATATCAATAGATAGAATGAATGGGTATCATAAAAATGCCATGTCTTCTCTATAGATACAAGCAGAACTACACACTCAATGATTTGAAAATTTATATAGAATAACAAAGAACTGAAAATAGTTTAAATTTTTCTGAAGAAGAAAAATGTGGAAGAAAAAAAGCCTTTACAAAATCCACAGCTTATTTAAAGCTATAGCAATTTAGAAAGTGTAAAATGTATACAAGGAGAGGCAAATTGACAAATAGAAGAAAATATTGAACCCAGAAATAGATCCACACAAAGAGGCCACTTTGATTTAGAGCTGAAGTGGCAAAATGATCAGCAAATATTTGTTATCCATATGGAAAGAAAAGTGAAATTGAATTCTTCAGTTCATTTCATTGAAATTAAATTCTTCCTCAAAACATATCCATAATTCATTCTAGATGGCTTAAAACTTAAAATTCCATAGACAAAGCTTTATAGTGTTTGGGGGAATATATAGATGATATATTTTTTATATTGGCAGATAGAAGTCTTCTTAAACAGTTCATGAAAGTTTTTTTCAGTATTAAAGAAAATGAACATTCAAAATGTGGCAATATGAAGTTCAAACATTTCTGGTCTTCAAAAATTATCTTATAAAGTGGAAAATCAAGCTATAAACAGGAAAATATTGGAAACATGATATAAAACAATATTTTTGAATAACAAATAATAGCATGTATTATTATAACTGGAAAACTGGATTAAAGATTTACTGAGCCAAGACCCTGTCGACCAGAGCTAGCTAGGTTTTACCCACAGCCTGTCCCTCCCACCAAGAAGCTTCCACAAGCCTCTTATCATCAGTCTTCAAAGGAAAGACAGAATGAAAACTACAATCACAGAAAACTAACCAAACTGATCACATGGACCACAGCCTTGTTTGACTCAGTGAAACTATGAGCTATGCCATGTAGGACCACCCAAGACAGACAGGTCATGGTGGAGAGTTCTGACAAAATGTGGTGCATTGGAGAAGGGAATGGCAAACCACTTCAGTATTCTTGCCATAAGAATCCCAAGAACAGTATGAAAAGGCAAATAGATAGGACACCGAAAGATGAACCCCCAGGTCATTAGGTGTCCAATATACTATGAGAGAAGAGCAGAGAAATAGCTCCAGAAGGAATGAAGAGGCTGAGCCAAAGTAGAAACAACATCCAGTTGTGGATGTATCTGGTGGTAATTTAAAGTCCAATGCTGTGAAGAACAATAGTGCATAGGAACCTGGAATGTTAGGTCTATGAATCAAAGTAATTGGGAAATGGTCAAACAGGAGATGGTAAAAGTGAGCATCAACATTTCAGGAGTCAGTGAACTAAAATGGACTGGAATGGGTGAAATTAATTCAGATGACCATTGTATCTACCATTGTGGGCAAGAATCCTTTAGAAGAAATGGAGTAGCCCTCATAGTTAACAAAAGAGTCCAAAATGCAGTACTTGGGTGCAATCTCAAAACTGACAGAATGATCTCTGTTTGTCTCCAAGGCAAGCCATTCAATATTACAATAATCCAAGTCTATACCTCAACCATTAATGCCAAAGAAGCTTAAGTTGAATGGTTCTATGAATACCTACAAGACCTTTTAGAACTAACACCAGAAAAAAAAAAAGAGAGAGAGAGAGAGAGAGAGAGATGCCCTTGTCATCACACTGAACTGGAAAGCAAAGTAGGAAGTCAAAAGACACCTGGAGTACCAGACAAATTTGCCTTGGAATACAAAATGAAGCAGGGCAAAGGCTAACAGTTTTGCCAAGAGAATGCACTGGTTATAGCAAACACCTTCTTCCAACAACACAAGAGATGACTCTACACATGGACAGCCCCAGATGGTCAATACTGTAATCAGATTAATTATATTCTTTGCAGCCTAAGAGAAAGTGAAAGTGAAAGGGGAGAGTGAAAAAAAATGGCTTAAATTTCAACATTCAGAAAATGAAGATCATGGCATCTGGCCCCATCACTTCATGGCAAACAGGTGGGAAACAGTGGGAACAGTGAAAGACTTTATTTTCTTGGACTCCAAAGTCACTGCGGATGGTGATTGCAAACATGAAATTAAAAGATGCTTGTTCCTTGGAAGAAAAATTATGACCAACCACGACAGCATATTAAAAAGCAGAGACATTACTTTGCCAACAAAGGTCCATTTAGTCAAGGCTATGGTTTTTCCAGGAGTCATATATGGATGTAACAGTTGGACTACAAAGAAAACTGAGAGCAAAAGAATTGATGCTTTTGAACTGTGGTGTTGGAGACGACTCTTGAGTACCCTTGGATTGCAAGAAGATCTAACCAGTCCATCCTAAAGGAAATCAGTCCTGAATATTCATTGGAAAGACTGATGCTGAAGCTTAACCTCCCAATATTTTGGCCACCAAATGTGAAGAACTGATGGATTGGAAAAGACCCTGATGCTGAGAAAGACTGAAGGCAGGAGGAGAAGGGAATGACAGATGATGAGATGGTTGGATGGCATCACTGACTCTATAGACATGAATTTGAGTAAATTCCGGGAGTTGGCAATGGACAGGAAGGCCTAGCGTGCTGCAGCCCATGGTGTCGCAAAGAGTCAGACACCACTGAGCAACTGAACTGAACTGAACTGAAGATGGAGAAGCTTATACAGTCAGCAAGAACAAGACTGGAGCTGACGGTGTCTCATATCATGAACTCCTTATTGCAAAATTCAGACCTAAATTGAATAAATTAGGGGAAAAACCATTAGACCATTAAGTTATGACCTAAATCAAATCTTTTACTATTATACAGTGAAAGTAGCAAATAGACTGAAGGGGTTACATCTGATAGAAAGAGTGCCTAAGGCACTGTGGATGAAGGTTCATGATATTGTATAGGAGGCAATGATCAAAATCATTCCCAGAAGAAGAAATGCAAAGAGGCAAAATAGCTGTTTGAGAAGAACTTAAAAATATTGGAGAAAAGAATAAAAACAAAAGGAAAGATATACCCATCATTGCAAAGTTCCAAAGAATAGCAAGGAGAAATAAGAAAGCCTTGCTAAGTGAACATTGAAAAGAAAAAAAGGTAAACAATAAAATGGGGAAAAAACTAGAGATCTCTTCAAGAAAATTAGACATGCCAAGGGATCATGTCATGCAAAGATGAGCACAATAAGGGATAGAAATGGTATGGACCTAAGAGAAGCAGAAGATATTAAGAAGAGGTGGCAAGAATACACAGAAGAACTATACAAAAAAGATAATAATGACCCAAATAACCACAATTGTTTGATCNGTCATGCAAAGATGAGCACAATAAGGGATAGAAATGGTATGGACCTAAGAGAAGCAGAAGATATTAAGAAGAGGTGGCAAGAATACACAGAAGAACTATACAAAAAAGATAATAATGACCCAAATAACCACAATTGTTTGATCCCTCACCTAGAGCCAGATATCTTGGAATGCAAAGCCATGTGAGCCTTAGGAAGCATCACTACAATAAAAGCTAGTGGAGGTGATGGAATTCTAGCTAAGCTATTTCAGATCCTAAAAGATGATGCTTTTAAAGTGATGCACACAATATGCCAGCAAATTTGGAAAGCTCAACAGTGGCCACAGGACTGGAAAAGGTCAGTTTTAATTCCTGTCTCAAAGAAAGACAATGTCAAAAAACGTTCAAACTACTGCAAAAGTGCCCTCATTTCACACACTAGCAAAGTAATATTGAAAATTCTCCAAACTAGACTTCAACAGTACAATGTCTGAGAACTTTCAGATATTCAAGTTGGATTTAGTAAAGTCAGAGGAACCAGAGATCAAATTGAATTGCCAACATCCACTGAATTACAAAAAGAAAGAGAATTCCAGAAAAATATCTACTTCTGTTTCATTGACTATGCTAAAGCCTTTGTGTGGATCACAGCGATTTCCAAAAATTACTTAAAGAGCTGTGAACACCAGACCACTTTATATGCCTCCTGAGAAACTTATATGCAGGTCAAGAGGCAATAGTTAAAAAGAGTCATGGGACAAAGGACTGGTTCAAAGTTGGGAAGGGAATACATCAAAGTTGTTTATTGTCACCCTGCTTATTTAACTTATGCAGAGTACAACTAGAGAAATGAGGGGCTGGATGAAGCACAAGCTAGAATCAAGATTGCCGGGAGAAATATCAATAGCCTCAGATATGCAGATGACNAAGAATTGATGCGTTTGAACTGTGGTGTTGGAGAAGACTCTTGAGAGTCCCTTGGACTGCAGGGAGATCCAACCAGTCCATTCTAAAGGAGATCAACCCTGGGATTTCTTTGGAAGGAATGACGCTAAAGCTGAAACTGTAGTACTTTGGCCACCTCATGCGAAGAGTTAACTCATTGGAAAAGACTCTGATGGTGGTAGGGATTGGGGGCAGGAGGAAAAGGGGATGACAGAGGATGAAATGGCTGGTTGGCATCACTGACTCGATAGACATGAGTCTGAGTGCACTCCGGGAGATGGTGATGGACAGAGAGGCCTGGCGTGCTGTAATTCATGGTGTCACAAAGAGTTAGACATGACTGAGCGACTGAACTGAACTGATCTGAACTGATGGGACCAGATGCCATTATCTTAGTTTTCTGAATGTTTAAATTTAAGCCAAGTTTTTCACTCTCCTCTTTCACTTTCATCAAGAGACTCTTTAGTTCTTCCTCGCTTTTTGCCATAAGGGTGGTGTCCTCTGCATATCTGAGGTTATTGATATTTCTTCCAGCAATCTTGATTCCCGCTTGTGCTTCATTCAGCCCAATGTTTCTCATGATGTACTCTGCATATAAGTTAAATCAGCTGTGTGATAATATATAGCCTTAATGTACTACTTTCCTGATTTGGAATCAGTCTGTTGTTCCATGTCCAGTTCTAACTGTTGCTTCTTGACTTGAGTATAGATTTCTCAGGAGGCATGTCAGGTAATCTTGTATACCCATCTCTTGGGGAATTTTCCACAGTTTGTTGTGATACACACAGTCAAAGCCTTTGGTGTAGTTAATAAAGCAGAAGTAAATGTTTTTATGGAACTCTCTTCCTTTTCCATGATCCAACATATGTTGGCAATTTGATCTCTGGTTCATCTGCCTTTTGTAAATCCAGCTTGAACATCTGGAAGTTCATGGTTTACATACTGTTGAAGTCTGACTTTGAGAATCATTTCATATAACTGTGCTATATTCTGTGGATTTGCATTTTACAAACACTCTGCATTAGCAATAGGAATTCTATTTTGTAATAATAGATATTTACTACAGAAAATAGTACAGTACTCCTTTCGTACCTTCTGGTCCTCTAACACTTTCTGTGTCTACCTAAGCTATGAAAGCTAGTTTTGGTAGTTTCTATTCTGATTGTAAATATCTATAATACTGTCAGCATTTTTGAAAACACAGTAATCATATATTACCTAGGGAATTTCTATATAGACATGATGCAGAAATAGTCCTAGCTGATTGTTTATTTTTAGCTGTGCTGCATCTTTGTTGCTCGGCACAGGTTTTCTCTAGTTTTGCTGAGCGTGGGCTACTCTCTAGTTGCATTGCACAGGCTGCTCCTTGAGGTGGCTTCTCTTGTTGCAGAGCGTGGACTCTGGGTGCACAGGCTTCAGTAATTGTGACTCATGGCTCTAGACCACAGGCTCAGGAGTTGTGGTGCATTGGCTTAGTTGCTCCAATGCATATGGAATCTTCCAGGACGAGGAACTGAACCCATGTTGTCTGACCTGTCAGATGAATTCTTCACCACTCAGTCACCAGGGAAGCCCCTAACTGATAAAGTAGCTGTGATATTTATTTTTGACAATATTTTAACCAGTTTTAAGAGCTTTTTTCAAAAGTCATATATGCCTAGCAGGATTTTCTAACCATAAATATATGAGAGATGCTGACTAATTTTATGTGGTTTCACTGGTTTCTTAAATCTAAGACTTTGGATATTTTTCTTCAGTTCTTTGTTGTTGTTCAGCTGCTCAGTTGTGTTTGACTTTTGCAACCCCATGAATGGCAGAATACCAGATTTCCCTATCCTTCACTGTCTCCCAGAGTTTGCTCAAACTTGTATCCATTGAGTTGGTGATGCCATCCAAACATCTCATCCTCTGTCGCCCCCTTCTCCTGCCCTCAAATTTTTCCAGCATCAGTGTCTTTTCCAATGAGTCAGCTTTTCGCATTGCATCTGTAGCCAAAATACTAGTGCTTGAGCTTCAGCATCATTTCTTCCAATGAATATTCAGGGTTGATTTCCTTTAGGATTGTCTGGCTTTATCTCCTTACTGTCCAAGGGACTCTCAAGAGTCTTCTCCAGCACCACAGTTCAAAAGCATCAATTCTTTGGTGCTCAGTCTTCTTTATGGTCCAACTCTCACAACCATACACAGCTGTTGGAAAAACCATAGCTTTGACCACATGGACCTTTGTCAGCAAAGTGATGTCTCTTCTTTTTAATGTACTGCTTAGGTTTATGATAACTTTTCTTCCAAGGAGCATGTGTCTTTTAATTTCATGACTTCAGTCACTGTCCACAATGATTCTGAAACCCAAGAAAATAATTTCTGTCACTGTTTCTATTTTTCCCCCATCTATTTACCATGAAGTAATGGGACCAGATACCATGATCTTCATTTTTTGAATGTTGTGTTTTAAGACAGCTTTTTAAGTGTTTTCAATTCTACATATTTAATTTTATTATTCCATCTTTTTCAGCAAATTTACAAGGAAATGTAGTGCATTGAGTAAAATGCTGAAAGCATTTGGATGGTTAGACATTTTAATTATGAAGCTTCTCATTTCATGTCTTTGTTTGTCATAAAAGCAGATAGTTATTGAGGCAGTTATAGCTACCTGAACATAAAGAACCAGGACTATTTCAAATGTTCATGCCAACATCATGCATATATCTAACATTGAGATGGAGTATTCTGTCTGCAATTATGTTTGATTGGTTTTATTTGTCATTTCCAGGCAGGCAGTCTTAAATGAATCACCAAAAAATAGTCCATCAATTCCTCAATATAAAATGATTCATTATCATAGAATGTGATAGTCTCAAAACATTGTTTCCAAAAAATGATTACCTTGCCAAAAGTAAAAGTGTCCCATCTCCTCTGAGAGCACAATAATTCAAGGCTGGAAATGTAGTTTTGTTCCATGCCTCAGTGGATTGAGCACATTTTAGCATACTGTCTAAACTCATGAATAAAAGGACAGGAAAAAATGCAAATAAAATTTATGAAGTACAGTATGTTCTTCTATTGTTAACCTAACTTTCCAGCTGGAAAGAATATGACTATCTTAAAAGAGTTATTTCTCCCTATATCTCTATCTTTTAATCAACTGTATAATTAATACTACTTAAAGAGGATATAGAATTCAGTAATCTTTCTAATAATGGAATGAAACAAAGATGTAATCTAAGGACATAAAAGTAATGGACAAATTGACACAGATTTTAATGAGAATTCCATTTTACATTTTTAATGTAAAAATCTTTAACAATTATCCTTTTGGAAGTGAAGGGACTTTTTTTCTTAGCAAGGCTCATTGTTAAAGCAGAAAGATAATACAAGAAAAGATACAGAACTAGAATACTGGAATACATAGAAAATCCTAAGAGTTGAGATTATGGGAGTCAGTGACATTTTGTTGACTCAAACTTATGCTTTATTATTTCTTAAAGCTCTTTGTAAGAATAGTTTTTATAGAAAGACATGTTTGAAGTACATTTAAACTCTATTCCAATTAATATTATGTATAAATAACTTTTAATCCAGGATTGCCCCTTACTACCTGTGTAATTTTAGAATAGTGATTTAATTTTCCTATGCCTCTGTCTCTTCATCTGTAAACTAGAATAATGAAAATGACAAACTATAGTCCTATTACAAGAATTACATCATTATACATGTAAGGATCTGGCTTTACCCAAGTTATGCCCTAATCTTTGTGATCCCATGGACTGTAGCCCACCATGCTCCTCTGTCCATGGGATTCTCCAGGCAAAAATATTGGAGTGGGTAGCCATTCTTTTCTCCAGGGGATCTTCCCAACACAGGGATCAAACCCACATATCCTGCATTGCAGACAGGTTTTTTACCATCTGAGGCACTAAGGGAAAAGGCAGGCCTTAATGTTTGTTTGTGAAGGTGATCCCTCTCCCTTCCCAGGAATGAGAGAAGAATCATTATCACTAGAGAGAGAGAAGGCACTGGGTTCAGTCTGGATAAACAGAGCTTACCAATTAATCCTTATTTATAACTAGTTTAACCGATGTATTTGCCTGTCCCCAATGTATAACCCCCAGAAATCTAAAGCCTTTTCCTTTCTCCAATCACTTATATAATTCCGTTTTTGAAAAAATGGCATATAACTGCCTGAGACTTTGTTGTTTCTTCAGGTTCTCACTTCTTTTTTGGGAAATCCTTTGCATATAAAAATATTAACATCAGTAACATTTTTATGCTGTTTCTCTTGTTCATCTGACTTTTATCAGTTTAATATTCAGGCCCCACTTATATATATGAAGAGGGTAGAGGAAAAGCCTTTACCTCCCCTATGGGATGCTTTGGGGAGTTGTTAAGTATGAGGATTCGTTTTGGGAAAGATTTCATATTTTATAGAGGAAATTGTATTTGAACTACTTCCTAAAAGATGAAAGAGATTGCCAAGGTAGGAAATGGACAGATGATGGAAAATTCATGGACTTTATTCTGTGAATAGCGGGGGATTGATGCTGATCTGGGACATTGGGAAGTGATGAAACATGTGTGTGTGTGTGTGTGCATGCGTGAGCACGCGCTTAGCTTTGTCTGATTCTTTATGACCCCATGGACTGTAGCCCTCCAGACTTCTCCATCTATGGGGTTTTTCAGGTAAGTATACTGGGGTGGGTTGCAATTTCCTTCTCCAGGGGACCTTACTGATCAAGGGATCTAACCCGAGTCTCTTACATCTTCTACATTAGGAAGCAGATTCTTTACCACTGTGCCACCTGCGAAGCTGCTGTGTAATATTAGAGCCTGCTTAATATTAGTTAAAAGGGAAAACCTGAGCTTCTCATGTGGGATAGAAGGTTACACAGAGGGAGATATTTTAATAACTTTAGCCTCTGAACATCTGTGGGTTTGATTAATGGTGGATGTTTTTCCCAAAAAATCAGGTAGAATATAACTTTCCCTATTACCACAACATTGCAGATGAAAGGCAGAGGGTTCACAAATTAGAGAAAGAACAAAAGGCAAATGCAGATGAGTTATTTTCAGGTTAAAAAGCAAAAACAGTATTCAAAGAGCTTATTGGTGGAAAGAGTTCTCATTCACAACAAAATAGTGACACTGCATTAAAGTTAACTTCGAACAACTGCACAGATTCTGAATACCTTGCAAACAGTACTAAAAACTGACATAAATCACAACTACATNAAAAAGCAAAAACAGTATTCAAAGAGCTTATTGGTGGAAAGAGTTCTCATTCACAACAAAATAGTGACACTGCATTAAAGTTAACTTCGAACAACTGCACAGATTCTGAATACCTTGCAAACAGTACTAAAAACTGACATAAATCACAACTACATTGTAATACAAATTTCCTCTTACTTTTTTCTCCCACTAGATTATAGCTTCCAGAATAGAAATTGTATTATTATCTATTTTATTATTTCCTTGGAACAGTTATAGATCTAGTTATTTGCTGAATAATTTAATGATGGAAAGATAGCAAAAGAGGGGGAATAGTGATATAAAATACTTCATTAAAATAGGGAGTAAAGGATCTCAGATGACACCAGAAAGAAAACTATTCTCACAGTTAAAATGAACTGATGAATTTTTCTAGTTCTTGCTAAAGAGGAACTGGAGATTTATATTTAAGCCAAACTGTAAACCCTTCAGATATAAATATATACAGTTAATTGATTGCAAGATGTAGCTAGTTTTTCTTCTTCAGTTTGTTCATCCTGTTATGTCCACTATTTTTAAGTCCTAAGTGAAAACTCCTAGCAATTTTTTCTGGGCAGCTATCTCAACTCTATATTATATTTGACTATTATAATTAAATACTGATGCCAAATAGCAGATAAAATGAGGAAAGAAATATCATCTTCTGAATTAGGCTTTTATAAGATTTATTTCTCCTTGTACATGTCATCAGTGCAACGGAGTTTTAAAAAGTAATAAAAATAATCACAGGTGGTTATAGTGGTAAAGACCCTGCCTGCCAATGCAGGGGATATAAAAGACATGGATTCATTTCCTGGGTCAGGAAGATCCCCTGAAGGAGGGCATGGCAACCTACTCCAGTGTTCTTGTCTGAAGACTAACACGGACAGAGGATCTTGGGAGTCTACAGTTCATGGGCTCACAAAGAGTCAGACATGACTGAAGTGACTTAGCATTCAGTCAAAATAATCACAGAGGTTAAGAAGACGAGGAGACATGGGTTGCATCCCTGAGTCGGGAAGATCCCCTGGAGGAGGAAATTGTAACACTCCAGTATTCTTGCCTGAAAAATTCCATGGACAGAGAAGACTGGCAGGTTAAGGTCGTGAAAGAGTGGAACATGACTAAGCCACTAAACAACAATAGATCTTTGTCTCAGAAAAAGAAAAAAAAAAAGATAATTGGAAGTAAAAGAAAGTATCAGTTTACTAGTTTTAAATTTACAATTACATATAGAATAAGATCATGAACAATTACAACAACTAAATGTAAGTTTTCTTTCTGTTGTCTGATGCTAATTGGCTTTGGTCTTGTCTGACTATTTGCGACTCTATGTAGCCCTCCAGGCTCCTCTCTCCAGGTGATTTTCCAGGCAAGAATACTGGAGTAGGTTGCCATTTCCTCCATCAGAAGGTCTTCCTGACTCAGGGATCGTCTCTTCGGTAACCTGCATTGGCGGGCAGATTTTTTACCACTAGCCTCACCTGGGAAGCCCCTTTCTTTCTGTTAGATATATGTAAGATATAGTTTTAATTATTACAAAATTCTGCTGAAAGTGATGTTTTGAAAGCATAAGTTTGTTCAATATGAAGAACTCAGCTATAAGTGTTTACTTTCTTTGTATTAAGCACATACTATTTTAGATAAGACGATCAGACTTTCTAGGCATAACTCGACAGACTTTACTGTTTTGGGTTCCAAAATCACTGCAGATGGTGACTGCAGCTATGAAATTAAAAGACACTTGCTCTTGGAAGAAAAGCTATGACCAACTTAGACAGCATATTAGAAAGCAGAGACATTACTTTGCCACCAAAGGTCCATCTAGTCAAAGCTNTTTGGGTTCCAAAATCACTGCAGATGGTGACTGCAGCTATGAAATTAAAAGACACTTGCTCTTGGAAGAAAAGCTATGACCAACTTAGACAGCATATTAGAAAGCAGAGACATTACTTTGCCACCAAAGGTCCATCTAGTCAAAGCTTTGGTTTTTCCAGTAGTCATGTATGGATGTGAGTGTTGGACTATGAAGAAAGCTGAGCACAGAAGAATTTATGCTTTTGAACTGTGGTGTTAGAGAAGACTCTTGGGAGTCCCTTGGACTGCAAGGAGATCAAACCAGTCAATCCTAAAGAAAATCAATCTGGAATATTCATTGGAAGGACTGGTGCTGAAGCCAAAGCTCCAATACTTTGGCCACCTGATGTGAAGAACTGACTTATTGGAAAAGACCCTCGTGCTGGGAAAGATCAAAGGCAGGAGGAGAAGGGGAAGACAGAGGATGAGATGGTTGGGATGGCATCACCAAATCAGTGGACATGAATTTGAGTAAGCTCTGCTCTGGGATTTGGTGAGGGACAGGGAAGTCCGGTGTGCTGTAGTCCATAGGGTCACAAAGAGTCGGATACGACTGAGTAATCGAACTGAACTGAGGCATAACTCAGATTGCAGGTAAGCAAACCTAGAGGAAGAATCTTCAGCTTCCTTTACACGTTTTTCAATTAACACTTACCCTTTGGATCAGCTTGCCTCTCTCTAAGGTAATGCCATGGGCAGCTAAATGATGAACTTGCTCTCCCCAGCTCCCTCAAAAGCACTGAACTATTTTAATTGTTGATCCATGAGGAGAGATGATTGATGTGAGAAAGAAACAGGGGTTGCTCTCTATCACTTTATAAAATTCCCTTCCATTTATCATTCACTATACAAAAGCCCTCAAGATTAGTTTTGTTTAAAGATTATTTGCATTTAAATTGTGAGGATATTGTAGAGTACTTGTATTTATGGCTGAGGTTAAAAGCTGAAATCATCAGTGGTTTCATCATTTTTGAAGCAATATTCCCTAAAGCAACCCAAAGCACTGAATGTGCTACAATATCTTGTAGAAATTTCTTTAGCTAGAACAATACATGGGGTCAACAAAGTAAAAGAGAAAAAAGTATCTCTATTTTCTACTATGTAGCCAAACATATATCCCAGTAGAATAATACTTCTTGATGTGAGCTACTTTTTACAAACAAAAATGAGGCTTTTTATTTTCTGAAATTGAAATTGTATAAGCCAAATTTTTCTCAAGTATCATGCAGAGTTAATTGACTTCCAGTAACCTAAATTATGCTGTTACCTTACAGTTCAATTTAAAATTGTTAAGCAGAGAAATTTAGAAATGTTAGAATGAAAACATTAGGCATAAAACAGACTGTAATGTAACATCATAGTGGTTCTAAATAGATTGTGCACAATGTGAGTTGTGGCTGTAAATGTAAAACACAATTATATATCTTCTTCCATTGATTTCAAAGAGTTCACAGGGTTATTCCCATGAAACAAGCAAGCACACTATTGAGTTTTACCCATAAAGATATCTTATTGGAATAACTCCCAAACATCGTTCATTTTAAAAGGTTTGAGATACTTATTAAATAGCCTATACATAATACTTCCAAAGGACCATTTTTTATGTTAAAAGGTTTTTTTTTAACCTGATAAATGAAAGAATCTTGTTTTATATGTTTAAAAGGTTTTGCAAACAAGACTAATTGCTTAAGGCCTAAATAGAACTGAAGACTGTGTATATCTAAAATGAATTCTTTGAAGGAGTAAAATGTTATTTACTCTGCTTGGTGCAGGCTGACCTATTCATCTTTATGTAAAACATATATGAAATCTAATAATTTAATTTTATAATCATGTATTTGGTTTAACATAATTGGTAGAATCTACTTTAGATTTACGTGTTATACTATCAATGGTATACTAATTATTAAACGTTTATTCTTCCTTTCTGTCTTGAAGCAGAAGACATGGAAAGGACACACATAATTAAAACATAACAAAGCTATTTTCTCATTTATGAATATTTGCTAAATATAGTAACCAAAATATGAAAATTAACAATATCAGTTTAATATCAAGGTGTTCATGGTTACACATTCATGAAAACTTTGACAAGTTCCCTAGTGGCTCAGATGGGATGGTAAAGAATCCACCTGCAATTCAAGAGTCCCAGGTTTGATCCTTGGGTCAGTAGATCCCCTGGCGCAGGAAATGGCTACCCACTCCAGTATTCTTGCCTGAAGACTTCTGTGGACAGAAGAGCCTGTAGGCTGCAGTCCATGGGTTTGCAAACAGTCAGACAGGACTGAGCTACTAACACTTTTCAGGGTGTTCATGGCTACACATTCATGAAAATTTCATCAAACATTTACTTATAGTTTTAAAATCATATATATGCATATAATCTTTTATGTATCTTTGTACAGAAAAGATTTTAAACAAAATTCTAAAACAGATATTTTTAGTGTGTATACCATGTGGACTCTTAACTGACTTGAGGCTAAGGCACAGAGCAAATAAAATAAAATACAAATAAAAAGCATTTTTATAAAAGGAGGTCAAAATGACACATAGTGTAATATTCTTTTTTGGCCGCAGTGCTCACCGGAAATCATAACCTTCTCGATGTTCTTAGATGTCAGGTAAAACCATTTTTAGGAACACAGTACATTTAAACTTCACAGCAGCCCTCTTCCTTCATTCAAAGATTTACATCATGTACTTAATCCCCAGATATTATCTGTGTTCAACTCTTTACAACCCCATGGACTGTAGTCTGCCAGGCTCCTCTGTCCGTAGGACTTTCCAGGCAAGAATACTAGAGATGTTTATTAATTTTAAGTAGTCTTCTGTAGATTGCAGGTCCTGGATCTAGTAACAGCAGAACATTATTTTGGAACAAGGAGACTTCTAAACACCCATCTATTTTATGTGATTACATCCTCTCCATTTCATAGGGTATTGACACAGAATGTATCCTTGGAACAAAATTGTAATTATTACCACAGCTTTTATTTATTTATTTTTTGTTTTTGTTTGTTTGTTTGTTTGTTTGTTTTTAAGGTTTTTTTTTACTTTATTTTATTTTACAATACTCTATTGGCTTTGCCATACATCAACATGAATCTGGTGCACGGGGATGATTCAGAGAGACGTTGTGGGGTGGGAGGTGGGAGGGGGATTCAGGATTGGGAGCTCGTGTATACCACAGCTTTTAAAATTTGTATCAGCTTGGTCACAAATTTTAAACATCATTTGGAATTTTTTCCAATGGTTATGGCATAAATATATTTCTGTATTCTTAAGGATGCATGTGTGTGTGCTATGTCACTTCAGTCATGTTCAACCCCTTGGACTATAGCTTGCCAGGCTACTTTGTCCATGGGATCCTCCAGGCAAGAGATACTGGAGTGGGTTGCCATGACCTCTTCCAGGGGATCTCCCTGACCCAAGGATCAAACCTGTATCTCTTACATCTCCTGCATTGGCGGGTGGGTTCTTTACTACTAGCACCACATGGGAAGCCTTTCTTTAAGGATACTGCATAGTTACTTACTTATTATAACAGAAAACTATTACACATAAAAGTAAAAGTTGCATGTAAGTCCCTAAAATATTTCCATTATTTAAATAAGATCAGAAATTAAATATTTTAAAATACTTAAGAACAATAAAAGTGATACTTTGCTAATGTTTCATTATCAGAATAGAGTGAGAGAAAAAATGAATGCCTCTTTCTTCTTATTTTTAAAATGTTTCAGATGCATTAGAGTTTATCCAAATAGTATATCCCTCTTAAACCATTCCAAATATCAGTAAATGTTACACTATTAAGAACTTTTCAGTAAAATTTCAGCTCTCTGATTTCCTCAAGAGACTAAAACAAAATCATTTTAACAATCATAGTAAACATTTGATTATTGAAAAATCTTTGGGAACATATTTCAACTTTTAGGACAAACTTAAGTCACCATTAAGAAGGGACCAGCAGAGGAAGAGATGGTCAGATAGCATCACTGACTCAAAGGAGGTGAATTTGAGCAATCTGTGGGAGATAGCGAAGAACAGGGAAGCCTGGTGCGCTGCAGTCCATGGAGTTGCAAAAAATCAGACACAACTTAGCAACTGAAACAATAACAACAACAAAGTCACCATATGTATATTTGAATCTCCTTTTCTTATAAAATAATTCTTAAATCCTAACTGCAAAGATGATAAGAGATTTCGTTATTTAGTCTTTTATTCGATCTTCATTCATATTAAATCTTTTCAGGTATTTTGGCAATTACAAATATTCTTTGAGTAAATATATTGCCAAACCACAACAAAAATCTTGCTCTGCAAGTCACTTTCACCAACTATGTTGTTTTCCACCAGTGTTTACCCCTTCAAGTATTTCCTCTCCATATATAAGAGACAAAGTGAAAATGCAGCTAGGAGTTAGTAAAGGGACAACCAGTATCCCTGAGTACATGCTCCAGTTATCTTAGATGATGAGATGCCATGGGGATTGCCAAAACTTAATATATAATGTGCATGCATGTGAAAGAGAAATAGAGACAGAGAAAAGAAAATGAAGGGGGAAAAGAAGAAAGAGGAGGGAAAAGAAGGAGAAAGAGAAGGAAGAAGAAAATAAGTCTATCAGACACTCAGATAAAAAGAATCAGTCACATCTGAGGCTTCCTCAACCAGCCCCCAGATGATTCTAAGCTCCTCATCTTTTTGTATGTTCCCTCATCTACAACCCAGCATCTCAGATTCCATCCTTAACCTCACACTACAAGCAGTTAGAACAGAGTTGTGCCAGATCAATTGCAGGAACGGCCCGTTCAGTCACACCATCCTGTATCTAGACCCTTGAATAGTGCCCTCCCTCACTGATTTTACACTTGACTTTGTGTAAAGGAGCAACAGGAGCAAACAACTCAGATGGAGGCTTGAAAAGATACTTTCACACTTTTACTTTTCTTCTTGAAACACTGTCACTGCCACCAAGACTAACCTCTGGAAGGATATGAGAGGTATATGGGGAGAGCAGAGTTAGCTACTGAGACCTTCTGAAACAAGGCAGCACCTAGCGAACCACTGATGGGGATGCAGGAGCAAGCTCAGCCAGAGAAGCAGAACTTCTCAGCCAATACCTACACTAGTGAGAAATCATAAAATGGCTGCTTAAGTCATTACTTCTTGAATTGCTTCATTACCAACAATAACTAACTCACGTAGGAATGGCCATTGAAAGTGTCTAATGAAAGGCTAATTTTCATAGACTCAGCCACTGGATGTCCAGACTCAGAGAACCCAGGCACTTCAGTCATTCTAGCTGATGGATGATAACAGCACTGCTCAACCAGTGCAGTAGCTGTTGAGCTCCCCAAGGCTCTCTGTAGCAGCAGCATTTGACTCTGGTATATATATATAAAAGGACGAGAAAACAAGATAGAGGTGACCAGAACAATAAAATTGACTTCTCTAAATATAGATTTTTTTCTAGATTTTAATTTTGAGATGTAAAATATTTACATTTATAAATTATGCAATTATAACTACAAATCAAGGCTCAATTCATAAAAATCAGAGATAAACTGAAAGAAGTGAAACTGTGTTAGGGCTCTATTACAATGACTTTTAAAACCAAAATTTGACTGCACATATTAATACTATGGATAAAACATAAATATAAAATAACAGAGCAATGTGATATCCAAGTTATCCATTTGCAAAATAAACAAAATATAAGATTAAATAATAATAAAGCATGAAAGTGAATGGTTTAGTTGCTCAGGCCTGTCTGACTCTCTGTTACTCCATGGATTGCAGCCTGCCAGTCTCTTTTGTCCATGGAATTCTCCAGGGAAGAATAGTGGAGATGGTTACTATTCTCTTTTCCAGGGGCTCTTCCCAACCAAAGGATTGAACTTGGGTCTCCTGTGTTGCAGTAAATTATTTCTCATCTGAACCATCATGGAAGACCAGTGATAAAGCATACCTCAATACTCATACTATATAATTACTGAACAATGACTGAAGCCCATGGCCTTCTCCAACATGGCTGCCTATTTTATCTGCTTTCTTGCTTTCTTTATTTATAAAAAGTTTGCTAAATATGTTTTACTTAAATACATAAAATTACTATTAACTTATACTTCATAATTTAATTTCATCTTATTTTAAAAATGATGTATTTAAAAAGGGGAAAAATCTTACCATTTGCAATATCCTGAATGGATCTTGAGGGCATTATGCTACATGAATCATGAAGAGAAAGGCAAATACCATATGATCTCATTGGAATCTAGAAATACAAAAACAAAATAAAGCAAAAAGCAAGCTAATAAATAAAGGGAACATATTCATGCTGGTAGATTTGAGAGATATACATGAAATCCCTCATCTTTCTCCTCTATATTTTAAAATATAATATTTTGCATTATATTTTAGTATAGTATTTAAATATGTAGATATTTACGTAAATAAGCAAGATGGATAAAAACAAATATTATATATCATCACTTATACAGGTAATCTAAAAATAACACATACAATGCTTCTACAAAACAGAAACAGACAGATACAGAGCACAAACTGGTGGTTGCCAGTAGGGAGAGGGAAAGAAAATGGACAAAATAGGAGAGGATTAAGAGCTACAAACTACCATGTATAAAATTAATAAACTACAAAATATATTATATAGCACAGGGAATATAGCCATTATTCTATACTAACTTAAAATGGAGTATAATCTATAAAACCACTAGGCCATTCAGGTATGACCTAAATCAAATCCCTTACTACTATACAGTGGAAGTGACAAATAGATTCAAGGGATTTGATCTGATAAACAGAGTGCCTGAAGAACTATGGGTGGAGGGTCATAATAATGTACAGGAGACAATGATCAAAATCATCTCCATGGAAAAGAAATACAAAAAGGCAATATGGTTGTTTCAGGGGGCCTTACAAATAGCTGAGAAAAGANTCTGATAAACAGAGTGCCTGAAGAACTATGGGTGGAGGGTCATAATAATGTACAGGAGACAATGATCAAAATCATCTCCATGGAAAAGAAATACAAAAAGGCAATATGGTTGTTTCAGGGGGCCTTACAAATAGCTGAGAAAAGAAGAGAAGCAAAAGGCAGAGGAGATACCCATGTGAATGCACAGTTCCAAAGAATAGCAAGGAGAGATAAGCCTTCCTCAGTGATCAATGCAAAGAAACAGAGGAAAACAATAGAATGGGAAAGGCTGGAGATCTCTTCAAGAAAATTAGCAATATCAAGGGATCATTTCCGCAAAGATGAGCACAATTAAAGGACAGAAATGGTATAGACTTAACAGAAGCAGAAGATATTAAGAAGAGGTGAAAAGAATACACAGATGAACTATACAAAAAGATCTTAATGACCCAAATAACCATGAGGGTATGATCACTCACCTAGAGCCAAACATCCTAGAATGCAAAGTCAAGAGGGCCTGAGGAAGCATCATAATGAACAAAGCTAATGGAAGTGATAAAATTCCAGCCAATCTATTCAGATCCTAAAAGATGATGCTATGAAAGTCCTGCACTCAATATGCCACTCAATCTGCCAACAGTGGCCACAGGACTGGTAAAGGTCAGTTATCAATCCCAAAGAAAGGCAATGCCAAAGAATGTTCAAACTACTGCAAAATTGCACTCATCTCACATGCTAACAAAGTAATACTGAAAATTCTCGAAGTTAGGCTCAACAGTACCTGAACTGAGAAATTCCAGATGTTCAAGCTGGAGTTAGGAAAGGCAGAGGAACCAGAGATCAAAATGTCAACATCCACTGGATCACACAAAAAGCAAGAACATTCCAGAAAAAGCATTTACTTCTGCTTCATTGACTACACTAAAGCCTTGTATTGTGTGGATCACAATAAACTCTGGTGAATTCTTCAAGAGATGAGAATACTAGACCACCTTACCTACCTTCTGAGAAACCTATATGCATGTCAAGAAGCAACAGTTAGAACTGGACATAGAACAACAGACTGGTTCCAAATTGGGAAAAGAGTATGTCAAGGCTGTATATTGTCACCATGCTTATTTAACTTATATGCAGAGTACATCATGAGAAATTCTGGTACTGAATGAAGAACAAACTGGAATCAAGATTGCCAGGAGAAATAACAATAACCTGAGATATGCAGCTGGCACCACCCTTATGGCAGAAAGCAAAGAGGAATTAAAGAATCTCTTGATGAAGGTGAAAGAGGAGAGTGAAAAATCTGGCTTAAAACTGGACTTTCAAAAAACTAAAATAATGGAATTCAATCCCATCATTTCATGTCAAGTATATGCTAAACAATGGAAAGAGTGATAGACTTTATTTTCTTGGGCTCCAAATAACTGCAGATGGTGATTGCAGCCATGAAATTAAAACACTCTTGCTCTTTAGGAAAAAAAAAAAAAAAAACTATGACAAACCTAGACAGCATATTAAAAAGCAGAGACATTATGTTGACCATAAAAGTCTGTTTAGTCAATGCTATGGTTTTTCCAGTGGTCATGTATAGATGTGAGACTTGACTATAAAGAAAGCTGAGCATCGACAAATTGATGCTTTTGAACTGTGGTGTTGGAGAAGACTCTTGAGAGTCCCTTGGACTGCAAGGAGATCCAACCAGCACATCCTAAAGGAAATCAATTCTGAATATTCACTGGAAGGACTGATGCTGAACCTGAAGCTCCAGTACTTTGGGCCACCTGATGCAAAGAGCCAACTCATTAGAAAATACCCTGATGCCGGGAAAGACTGATGGTGGGAGGAGAGGTGGGCAACAGAGGATGAGATGGTTGAATGGCATCACCAACTCAATGGACATGAGTTTGAGCAAGCTCTGGGAGATGGTGAAGGCCATGGAAGCCTAACATGCTGCAGTACAAATGTTTGCAAAGAGTTGGACACAACGGAGTGACTGAACAATAACAATCTTTAAAAATATTGAATCACTATGTTGTATCCCTGAAACTAATGTAGTATTGCAAATCAACTATACTTTGATAAAAGACTTTTAAAAAGAAAAATATTAAAATTCTTGTCTCTATACTAGGCACAAAGTGTTTTCAAGATTGCCATGGCCAGATTTTTTATCATATTGAATATTTCCTTTTAGGTCCAGGTAGCTAGAAAAATACTCGTTTCAAAATGCACCATGTTAAAGAATTAATCTAGCAAAATGATAAAAAATAATAATTATTATACACATTGTGAATTTATTATAAATAATAATTATAATGTGATTTTATCATGAAGAAAGCAACACTAGATATAATAAGACCAGTTAGAATAAACTTGCAATAATCCAAGAGAGCAATTATGATAAAGTTTGTACATCTCTACAGTGTAAATAGAGATATGTATGACAGATAATTTAGTGACAGAATATATAAGATGTGAATGTACAAGATATTAACATATGGATTGAAATAAAAAATATCACAGAAAGAGTCTTGAGAGTTTTGAGGAGGAGGTGAATGGCAGTGGTGGCACCGCCTGGCAGGGCTGACCCAGGCTCTTCTTTGGCGCCCTTGAGGATTACTCTGTGCCACTGCCTGCTTCGCTCTTCTCAATGGCTTCTCCCTGCCTGCCCCAAAACTGTGGAAAGTAAGACAACTGTGGTCCCCAAACAAAAAGCACCAGAAGAGGAATGTCTTCGCCCCACAAGAGCAGCTCTCAGCCAAAGACTCTTGAAAGCTGATGTGAAAATATCTCAGCTCCCTCAGCTCCTCAAACTTTGGGTCAGATGAAGAATCTGTTTTGTACTATTCCCAGCATTTCCACATAGAGTTGGCTCCAGAAGCCACTCTCATCTGCGATTCCCAAATAAAAGACTGCTTGCTATCAAATTCTGGTCTCAGGAAATCCTTACAGACTCTAAATCCTTAAAGACAATAGTGACCTTTACTTGACTAGACACAACAGGAAAGCCTACCTATTAAAATAGTTACGGCACCTTGCTACTTCAATGGTGGTCTCCTGGTTAACAATCCATATTTTCACCGGAAGGGGAACGGGTTCAATTCCTAGTCATGGAACTAAGATCCCACATGCCTGTACTGTGCAGTCAAAAACAATTTTTTTTAAATTGAAAAAATGAAATACTTATACTAATTTGAAAGGTAAATTAAGTTATATGTCTAATATGGGTAAAAACTATCCAGCAGAAATAATATTTACAGTTAGTTGATACAGAAAAAAAAATCAAACTTGAAAACATAGAAAATCTGTGGTTATGTTGAACAAGTAACTTTAAAAGACATATTTCTATAAAATATTCTTTTAATTATATTTAATTATTATATTAATAAATTCACCTATAAATAAATATGCCTGGTTCTAGATAACAGCCATGGGATATTGCTATTTCTTATCATAGAGCAATAATCTTATTGATAACTTATCCAACTATCCAATCTGTTATAGTTCAAAATAATAAAAATTCACTTCACCAGTTCAGATATTTATATAGTCAACCAATGGTTCCATTTCAAAATACATGGGATCTATTTTATAGTTGATTAAATATGAAACAATTCACTTAAACAGAAATCCTTTCAAAGAGATAATTGTTAATTTATAGATAATAAGCAAATGGAGAGAAATCTATGATAAAAGTTTCTAAACCAACCCATAGTTTAGAAATGTTTTTTAAGAAATAAAACAATATGTTGTTAAAATTACTCCTTTAAAAAGGATGATAAAGTAAACTGAAAGAGCGATGCAACATTTTTCTATTTCAAAATTTCAGGTCATATACTGTATTTATTTATTTACTTTTTAATTCAACTCTATCCTATATTTGATGGAAATTTTCTGAAATCATCATGTATAAAAGGAAATATACAAATTGCCCCAATTTGGTATATTTTCTTTTCCCAAAGGGCTCAAGTCAAGGTTATCTTGAAGTCATCACTGAATTGTTTCACCTTGGGAATTTCCAGCTATGTCAGATTCCTGTCTTTCTTTTTTCTTCCAAAATGAAGTTATTAGTTTGAATTCAATATGATTGATTCCTAACACACTGGGTCAGATACTGAAATAGCTACAGGGCCGCTTTTTTTTTTTTTTTTTAATGTGCTTTCCCATAAGTACACTTCCAGTAGAAAACTTGAAAGAGATACGTTTCACCATTGTATTTGCTTAGATTCTATCCAGATGCAAAACTCTGAAATAGCCAGTCAAGGTGGGCAGGACAATGCAAACACAGTCCTGTCCTGGCCTTTCTATGGTGCCAGCACCTCTGGCAGGAGAACCCATATGCAAGTCATGCNATACGTTTCACCATTGTATTTGCTTAGATTCTATCCAGATGCAAAACTCTGAAATAGCCAGTCAAGGTGGGCAGGACAATGCAAACACAGTCCTGTCCTGGCCTTTCTATGATGCCAGCACCTCTGGCAGGAGAACCCATATGCAAGTCATGCACAATATTTTCTGAAACAGTCTCACCCCATCTAGACTAGCAACTTTAAATCATGTATCTTTCTTTTCAGTTTGCTAAAAAGCTATATTTTATTTCTACATTTGAAAGCTTGAGGATCATTCATTTTAGTATGATACGTAGAAGGAAATAGAATTGAGATTTTTTTCTCTCAATTTTTTTCCAATAGTATAAAAATACTTCTGTGTACTGGATCTGTTGCCTTCAAGACTTTTTAATCACAGAATTTTGATATAGAAAAATAGTGTTGTAAATTATAAAAAAAAATTTTTTTAAAATGAACCATTGTCTTTAAGACTACACACACTATGAAATATTTTTGATTTCTTATGCCCCACACCAACCCATTCCCACCCATCCAGTGGTATTTATCTGGAAATACTGCATTTTCCATTGTTTGAATATATTTATAATATTATCATTAATAGTATGAAAGTAAAAGTCACTCAGTTATGTCTGACTCTTTGCGACCCCATGGTCTATACAGTCCATGATATTCTCCAGGCCAGAATACTGGAGTAGGGAGCCCTTCCCTTCTCCAGAGATCTTGCCAACCCAGGGATTGAAGCCAGGTCTCCTGAATTGTGGGCGAATTCTTCATCAGCTGAGCCACAAGGGAAGCCCAAGAATACTGGAGTGGGTAGCCTATGCCTTCTCCAGTGGATCTCCTGACCCAGGAATCAAACTGGGGTCTCCTGCTTTGCAGGAGGATTCTTCACCAACTGAGCTTTCAGGGAAGTAGGTAGCAGAATATGCAGAGGGCCAACTATACCTCTGTTTTTCATCCATTCTGCTCCTGAATTTGGGTGTTAGTTCTAAAAGGTCTTGTATGTCTTCAAAAAACTGTTCAACTTCAGCTTCTTCAGAATTACTGGTTGGGGCATAGACTTGGATAACTGTGATATTGAATGGTTNTAGTGTGGACCTCAGAGCAGGGGACCGTGGCACACAGCCTGGACCTTGGTGCAGGTCGACAGCGGCACACAGACAGAACCTCAGTGAAGAGTGAGTGCAGCACACATCCCAGAAATCTGTGCAGGGCGTCAGCCTCACAGCGCCTGGAACTCATCGGTAGTCAACTGCGGCACACAGCCAGGACCTGGGGAGATGGCAACCATGGCACACAGCCCGGACTTCGGTGCCAGGCTTATATGGCTCACAGCCCAAAACTCAGCGCAATGCAACCGCGGCACACAGCCCGATCCTCAGTGAAGGGCGACCACAGCACACAGCCCGGATCTCGGCACAATGCTACCTCGGCACACAGCCCGGACCTTGCACAAGGCTACTGCGGCACATAGCCCGGAACTCGGTTCAAGGCTAACGAGGAATACAGGCCGGACCTCGGCGCAGGGCGACCACGGCAAACAGCGTGGACCTCAGGGCAGGGGACCGTGGAACACAGCCCGGATAATGGCACAGGGTGACCGCAGAACACAGGCCGGACCGAGACATAGTGCAGTCGCAGCACACATCTAGTACATCGAGCAGGGAAACCGCTGCACAGAGCCTGAACCTCAGTGAAGGGTGATGGTGGCACACAGCCCGAACTTCAGTGAAGGGCAACTGCAGCAACNCGGTACCATCAGTTCAGTTCAGTTCAGTTGCTCAGTCATGTCTGACTCTTTGTGACCCTGTGAATCGCAGCACACCAGGCCTCCCTGTCCATCACCAACTCCCGGAGTTCACTCAAAGTCATGTCCATCGAGTCGGTGATGCCATCCAGCCATCTCATCCTCTGTTGTCCTCTTCTCCTCCTGCCCCCAGTCCCTCTCAGCATCAGAGTCTTTTCCAATGAGTCAACTCTTCGCATGAGGTGGCCAAAGTACTGGGAGTTTCACTTTAGCATCAGTCCTTCCAAAGAACATCCAGAACTGATCTCCTTTAGAATGGACTGGTTGCATCTCCTTGCAGTCCAAGGAACTCTCAAGAGTCTTCTCCAACAGCTCAAAAGCATCAATTCATCGGCGCTCAGCATTCTTCACAGTCCAACTCTCACATCCATACATGACCACTTGAAAAACCATAGCCTTGACTAGATGGACCTTTGTTGCCAATGTCTCTGCTTTTGAATGTGCTATCTAGGTTGGTCATAATTTTCCTTCAAAGGAGTGTCTTTAAATTTCATGACTGCAATCACCATCTGCAGTGATTTTGGAGCCCCCCAAAAATAAAGTCTGACACTGTTTCCACTGTTTGCCCATCTATTTCTCATGAAGTGATGGGACCAGATGCCATGATCTTCGTTTTCTGAATGTTGAGCTTTAAGCCAACTTTTTCACTCTCCACTTTTACTTTCATCAAGAGGCTTTTTCGTTCCTCTTCACTTTCTGCCATAAGGGTTGTGTCATCTGCATATCTGAGGTGATTGATATTTCTCCTGGCAATCTTGATTGTCATCCCATCACTTCATGGCAAATAGATGAGGAAACAATGGAAACACTGACAAGCTTTATTTTGGGGGACTCCAAAATCACTGCAGATGGTGACTACACCCATGAAATTAAAAGACACTTGTTCCCTGGAAGAAAAGTTATGACCAAGCTAGACAGCATATTAAAAAGCAGAGACATTATTTTGCCAACAAAAGTCCACTAGTCACAGCTATAGTTTTTCCAGTAATCATGTATGGATGTGAGAGATTGACTATAAAGAAAGCTGAGTGCTGAAGAATTGATGCTTTTGAACTCTGGTGTTGGAGAAGACTCTTGGGAGTCCCTTGGGCTACAAGGAGGTCCAACCAGTCCATCCTAAAGGAAATCAGTCCTAAATATTCATTGGAAGGACTGATGTTGAAGCTGAAGCTCCAGTACTATGGCCACCTGGTGTGAACAACTGCCTCATTGATAAAGACCCTGATGCTGGGAAATATTGAGGGCAGGAGGAGAAGGGGATGACAGAGGATGAGTTGGTTGGATGGCATCACTGACTCATTGGACATGGGTTTGGGTAGACTCCGGGATTTGGTGATGGACAGGGAGGCGTGGCATGCTGCAATTCATGGGGTCGCAAAGAGTCGGACACGACTGAGCGACTGAACTGAACTGAACTGAAAGTTTAGATGTATAACTGATTTTTATACTTTAACCTTAAAGCTCATACTTTGCTAAAATAATTTTTTGAATTCTTCTATCAGTTCAGTTCAGTTCAGTTGCACAATCATGTCTGATTCTTTGTGACCCCATGGACTGCAGCATGCCAGGCTTCCCTGTACATCACCAACTCCCAGAGCTTGTTCAAACTCATGTCCTTCAAGTCAGTGATGCCATCCAACCATCTCATCCTCTCTCATCCCCTTCTGTCTCAATCTTTCCCAACATCAGGGTCTTTTCTAGTGAGTCAGTTCTTTGCATCAGGTGGCCAAATTATTGGAGTTTCAGCTTCAGCATCAGTCCTTCCAATGAATATTCAAGACTCATTTTCTTTAGGATTTACTGATTTGGTATCCTTTATATATTTTTACAAATTCAAAATATTCAACTGATAATTTCATAATTCCTATAAATCTTCCTCTTTATTCTTCAGGATTTTATCCAGGTTTCTTGTTTGTTTTATTCCAATAGCTCAGAATGCTAAACTCTGCCTTGTTCCTGATACTCCTGGGAAGTAGTAGGCCTTTAACAATTAAGAATAAATTTGCTATTATTTTCTCCCATTCTGAAGGCTGTCTTTTTACCTTGTTTATAGTTACCTTTGTTGTGCAGAAGCTTTTAAGTTTAATTAGGTCTCATTTGTTTATTTTTGCTTTTATTTCCAATATCCTGGGAAGTAGGTCATAGAGGATCCTGCTCTGATGTATATCAGAGAGTGTTTTGCCTATGTTCTCCTCCAGAAGTTGTATAGTTTCTGGTCTTACGTTTAGATCTTTAATCCATTTTGAGTTTATTTTTGTGTATGGTGTTAGAAAGTGTTCTAGTTTCATTCTTTTACAAGTGGTTGACCAGTTTTCCCAGCACCACTTGTTAAAGAGATTGTCTTTAATCCATTGTATATTCTTGCCTCCTTTGTCACAGATATGTTGTCCATAGGTGCATAGATTTATCTCTGCGCTTTCTATTTTGTTCCATTGATCTATATTTCTGTCTTTGTGCCAGTACCTTATGACCCAGCAATCCCACTGCTGCGCATACACACTGAGGAAACCACAATTGAAAGAGACACATGTACCCCAGTGTTCATCACAGCACTGTTTATGATAGCCAAGACATGGAAACAACCTAGATGTCCATCAGCAGATAAATGGATAAGAAAGCAGTGGTACATATACACATTTGAGTATTACTCAGCCATTAAAAAGAATACATTTGAATCAGTTCTAATGAGCTGGATGAAACTGGAGCCAATTATACAGTGAACCTAGCCAGTAAGAAAAAAACCAATACAATATACTAACGCATATATATGGAATTTAGAAAGATGGTAACGATAACCCTGTATGTGAGACAGCAAAAGAGACACAGATATATAGAACAGTCTTTTGAACTCTGTGGGAGAGGGTGAGGGTGGGATGAATTGGGAGAATGGCAATGAAACATGTATAATATTGTATATGAAATGAATAGCCAGTCCAGGTTCAATGCATGATACAGGATGCTTGGGGCTGGTGCACTGAGACGACCCAGAGGGATGGTACAGGGAGGGAGGCGGGAGAGAGGTTCAGGATGGGGAACACGTGTATACCTGTGGCGGATTCATGCTGATGTATGGCAAAACCAATACAATATTGTAAAGTAATTAACCTCCAATTAAATAACTATATTTATATTTTAAAAAAAGAATAAATTTGCTGTGTTTCCTACATGCCATTTTTCAAATTAGGGACATTTCCTTCTATTTCTGGTCTTCTGAGAGTTTTATCATGAGTAGGTACTGAATTTTGCAATATGGATTGGAGATAGTAGTTCAAATTCTAATCTAAAAGCACAGTGTCCCCTCCTCCATTTTATTCGTGTATTTGTCTTTCTCCACAGTGAGCATTGCTTCTCAAGAGTATAAATATATTTAGTCATTTTCTTTATACTCTTACAATAAGTACAAAAATATTTTTGAAACTGTTACGCACATAATACAGTCAATAGAAAACTTACTGATTAAAGGTAACCTTTTCTTTGCAGTTCTGTAATCAGTTAAAGGTGTACAGAGTATCACATTCAATATTGCCTTTGTTTAATTCTATTTTTCTTATCTGCAGACATGCTATCAATTTCATAATTTACTTTTATGAATAGTCTGATATATGACTGACTCAGTATATGTCATTCTAATAATTCAAGATTCAGTGTCAGTGATATGTGTTTGTCTTTTAACTGTCCACCAAAGTATTCACAGCTGCTGCTGCTGCTAAGTCACTTCAGTTGTGTCTGACTCTGTGCAACCCCATAGACAGCAAACCACCAGGCTCACCCGTCCCTGGGATTCTCCAGGCAAGAACACTAGAGGGGCTTGCCATTACCTTCTCCAATGCATGAAAGTAAAAATTGAAAGTGAAGTCGCTCAGTCATGTCCAACTCTTAGCGACCCTGTGGACTGCAGCCTACCAGGGTCCTCCATCCATGGGATTTTCCAGGCAAGAGTACTAATTATCAATAATGGAGAATTACAGAGTCTTGAACATTCATCATCTCTTCCTGTGGACAAAAACATATCTCTTCTGTTACAAATTCAACCTGACTGATTATTCGGGTGTGTGCACCATTAACAGTGGCTTCAATTCTTACACTTGGGGGAAAAGTACACCCCACCACCACCAATGAAGAAGGTAAGCAAAGTAGTCCCAGTTTAACAATATATATTTGAATTTCCATTTGCCAGCTCAGATGCCCCTGACTAGGACCAGAGTATACTTATCAGTATGGACACAATACAAAAGACTAATTTTTGTTGCACAAATATGATATTCATAAGTGTCTTGGGGACTCTGTGTAGTTCTACAAATAACTCTGTGTTCTGTGGAGTTTTACAAATTCCAGGAAGTATAATTATTGTATTCCTGATTTCCAAATGCATAAACAAACTTGTACCCAGATGCAGCAACATTAAATGCTAGTAACAAAGTTCTCTCAAATCTAAAAAGATAGTGGCAAATGTGTTTCTGAAGGGAATGGCTGGTTTTTAATCTGTAGTGGAAATAAATCTCTCACTAAAATTCAAGAATACATTATCTTGATACTGTGTAGGGAGCAATGAAAGTGGATGAGTTGGCAATCAAATTTCATGCTTCAGGGCTTGAACTGTTTTTATAGGGGTTATGATGGGGTCTTTTGAAATAAGTGAAGGAATTTTTCTTGCCTTAAAAAGTCTACAGTTATCTATGTAGATCACGGTCCAATCTGGAGTTTCAAACATAGAGCTAACATAGCTATTCAGAAAGAGAATTCAACAGAGTTTAACCTGTTTCTTAGTTTCCCTCAAGTAATACAGAAAAGCATGCTATGAAACCTTTTGGACACAAAAGGAGTCCATGAAATTATTCAACTGACATTCTTTCTCATCTCAGAGGGAAATTACATATTACTCTTTCCTATATTTGTACCCAAAAGGAACATCTTTATTCACACAGTAAGGCTCACCTTCTGCTCTCCAGTTCCATAGATCACAGCTGTGTGTAGAATTCATAGGAAGCAACCAGGCAAAAAAGGAGCCAGTAAAGAACATGTCATCCATATGTAAAGAAACGGTATTGACTCTATTCCTTGAACAGCTAACTTCCTTTCCCTTAACAGAAATGCAACATTTTTCTTGTAGTTTAGTGATCTCTCACTTCTTATATGGAAATTAATGAAGATTTTTTGGAAAATATTTTATTTCTCTTTGTTCCTATATCTCCGCTATAATTTATTGTAAATATGTTACATGGCCAATTTTATTCTCATGAAATCACCATACAAGCTTCTTTGGGCCTTAACTCAGATATCTAAACACCCAAAGTGCCCTCTTCTCTAGATATCTATAATACTAAAATTTTCTTCTTAAGAGAATAGAACCACTGAATGGAAACAGTAGTTTTAGAAAGTATCTAACAATTAGAATATATGTAAGAGGAATTTTATAAAGTATTCAGTATTAAATGACAGTTTCCATTTTATAAACCAAAGGTGTAGTAAATAATCAATGTATATTTCTTATACTAAAAAACAAAAATAAAACAAACACACTCACACACACATAAAACCCACAAAAAACTTGACCAGTTCAGCTTGTCTTTTGCAATAGCATGTTAAATTTCAGGCTGGAGAAACCAGAAAGTAATAATCACTATACTATTCACCTAGGGTCACGTTTATGTAGCAATCCACACTGCTTCTCTGTACAATGAAATTGAAATTGTTCACTCAAGCTTAACATAGAATTCATAGAATCTATCAAAATTAGAAAGTTACATGGCCATAGTAAGAAAAGGTTTAGATAAAAAGTAAATCATCCATAATCATTATGTTCTTTTCTGATTAATATATCCTAATGTGCCTAGACATGTATGGATGTGAGAGTTGGACTATAAAGAAAGCTGAGTGCTGAAGAATTGATGCTTTTGAACTGTGGTGTTGGAGAAGATTCTTGAGAGTCTCTTGGACTGCAAGGAGATCCANGTCTAGTCAAGGCTATGGTTTTTCCAGTGGTCATGTATGGATGTGAGAGTTGGACTGTGAAGAAGGCTGAGTGCTGAAGAATTGATGCTTTTGAACTGTGGTGTTGGAGAAGACTCTTGAGAGTCCCTTGGACTGCAAGGAGATCCAACCAGTCCATTCTGAAGGAGATCAACCCTGGAATTTCTTTGGAAGGAATGATGCTAAAGCTGAAACTCCAGTACTTTGGCCACCTCATGCAAAGAGCTGACTCATTGGAAAAGACTCGGATGCTGGGAGGGATTGGGGGCAGGAGGAGAAGGGGACGACCGAGGATTAGATGGCTGGATGGCATCACGCACTCGATGGACATGAGTCTGAGTGAACTCCGAGAGATAGTGATGAACAGGGAGGCCTGGCATGCTGCAATTCATGGGGTTGCAAAGAGTCAGACACAATTGAGCGACTGAACTGAACTGAACTGCTCCTGAATATTAAGGAATTTTAGCTTTTATTTGTTATAAATTTTATTGTCATAAACATTCTTGAAAATACCTGCTAGGGTACCTGTCTATATAGTACCATTTTTAAAAAATTTAAAGCAACCAAACACTAAATATCTTTATAATGCCAAACTAATTTTCAAATTATTTCTGCCCACATAGACTCTCATGTTGAAGCTTCTAATTTATTATTTGTATTTAATGTGTACAAAGCATATCACCTATAGTTTTTAAAACATTTCCTCAATTATCTGTTTCTGGGATAATTAATATTATTTTAAAACCCAGCTTAATATTCTTCTCTAATCATTTAGCTAAACCTTGGTTATTACATTCATCATCACTGAACTTTTTTACATGGTGAAAACCAACTGCAAGTAAGTTCCCTGGGTGATTCATAGTGTGGTTGTTTGTCCTCTGCCTTACACTTGCTCCTGCTTTCAGTTAATAATGGCTTTTCTTTCTGTTTGTGGGTCAGAGAGGCTTAAAGCATCATTTCCCTTTATCTTCCCCACTGAATAGTTTCCTGCCATGCTTTACCCCTGTGTCTGTAATGCAAAAAACATCCGTCCTACCTAAATTACCATTCAAGTGTAATACCTTTTTTATTTAACCCTGAGTGCATGACTGCTCCCTTTAATCCTACTCAATCTACCCTGGACAGGGAAATATCTAAAGGAGAATTTATGGTCCCAAGCTTCAAATGCTATTCCTCTGTGTACTTAGAAATGGTTTCAAAATTGATGTTCACTGAAGTTTTAGATCAAAAATTGAGCATAGATAAAGTCAAGGTCGTGACTAGTCAGCTCACAATTATTTCTGTAAAAGCTTACCTAGGGAGAGTAACCCTGCTGTGCTTTGTATCTCAAATGATGAATTACCATGAGATGCTGAAATCAAGCATTATGGAATATGGGCCCATGCTCTGGCCAAAAAAGAACTCAGGCATGACCTCACTAATTAAGCCAGTGAAGTGATATGACAGACAGGTCAGACTGGTTTAAAGGGTGTCCAGAACTCTAATAGCAGCCAGGCTCAGGTAAGCATACACAGAGGAATAGGACAGATTAAAGCCACCATTGACACATTTTTAAATAAAAAGTCAAAACCACTTGCATGGGCTCTCTAGAAAGTTCTCAGCAAGTATGCTGCCTGATACTAGAATATATTCCTCTTTTTCAGACATTTGATAAGCACTGAATAGTATTCATTTGCCTCCCAAGCTACAATTTCCAATGCTTGCAAAGCAGATGTAATAATGTACAAAATTTATATTACCTGTGGTTACAGGGGAAATATTCTCTCTGACACCTTCTCCAATATGCAAAAGACCAACAATCACCAGAAACTGCTAGCGATTTTCTGTGTGTATTGTCCTTTTCCTTTTACCTTTTCTGCTTTATAGTGTATTGAGTTTTAATTAACTTACATTAATATCAATATAGGCATATTTGTAAACATCTCAAATTTATGCACAAATTTTGATGAGATGACAAAGCATCACATGTCCCAACATTTCAAATACATATAATTTATGGAAATAGAGACATTTAGTACTAGTAATACAATTGCTTTTTAGTTATTGCATTAATTCTTATTTCAGCACCCCCATACAGAGAAAAAAATATTTATAAAATTACATTTTATGAGTTTTCAGTATTGTTCACATTTTTTCTCAGAGCATATCTGACAGCTGCCTTAGCTGTGTGTTTCTTGACTCATTGTGAAAACTTACCCCACACATATTTGTCTGACCCATGAACTGTGAAAAATTATTTCTGATTTTTTTAACCCAGGCTTGAGGTTAAGCCTGGATCAAGCTTAAATCAAATAGGGACAAGATATAGGGAAGCCCACAGGAGTGCGATGCAAAGCTTCAGAGGCAGAACCAAGATGAGAAAATGATCAAATCAAAGATGTCTAACTCCTAATTTTGTTCTCCTGCATCAAGTCCTCTCACATTAAAGTTAGAAAAAACAAGAAATGAATGTAAAATATGAATAAGACGGGGGTAAGGGCGATGTTACTAAAGCAAGCTAATTTACCTAACAGAACGTTCTAACCATGTTGTGAATGTTGAGAAAATAATGCAGTTTTCTAATTTCCTTTATAAACCCATCCTTTCCCCACTCAGTAGGAGTAAATGAGATGTAAGAAAGGCTGGATTCTAGCCCTCGCATCATATAAGTTCATAAATAAGATGATAAGGATAGAGCCACTTTGAAAAGTATGAAGTGACTACAGAATATTTTCCAGTTTTAGGCTATTTCTTCAATTGTAGAATAAATATATTAGCCAACAGAGCAATGCTTTGATGAGTTAACCACGACTTTTTGAAAAACGTGAATGTAATCAAGGCCTCCACATGTCAGCATCACAGAGAACTCATGGCTCCTAGGATGCCTTCCAGATGCACCAACAAGTTGACCCCTGTGCACTTCTCCAGCCTCATGGCTTGACATTCTGCAAGTGATTTAGAATTTACCTCCAGGTCTTTTGAGGTCTTTAATAGTGCTAAGAGATGCTGGAATATCTCAGTTCCTTTGCCAAATGGTTCTGATTCTATCATGAGTATGTATGCTATTTTTGTGCTTACCTGCACACTGCCTTCTTTTCATTTAGCTATTCATTATTTATTTGGTTGTGTAGGGTCTTAGTTGCTGGCTCGCTGGATATGTTTATATCCAATATTGCTGGATACTGCAGCACGTGGACTCTCTAGTGGCAGCACAGGGGCTTCTTTTCTCCATGGCACGTGGGATCTTAGTTCCCAGCCCAGGGATTGAACCTGTGCCCTCTGTGTTGCAACACAGATTCTAAAACACTGGACCACCAGGGAAGTCCCACACACTACCTTCTGTTGTCTGTCTTTCTTTCTTTCTTTTTTTTTTTCCACACTGCCTTCTTGATGGAACTTACCTGACCATGCAGATAGCACTTACCTTTTTCTCACGTGTATCTTTACTTCTCCTGTACATATTCAGTTCAGTTCAGTCACTAGGGCATGTTCAACTCTTTGTGATCCCATGGACTGCAGCATCCCAGGCTTCCAAGTCCATCACCAACTCCCAGAGCTTGCTCAAACTCGTGTCCATTGAGCCAGTGATGCCATTTAACCATCTCATCCTCTGTCATCCCCTTCTCCTCCTGTTTTCAATCTTTCCCAGCATCAGGATCTTTCCCAGTGAGTTAGTTCTTCGCATCAGGTGGCCAAAGTATTGGAGTTTCAGCTTCGGCATCAGTCCTCCCAATGAATATTCAGGACTGATTTCCTTTAGGATGGACTAGTTGGATCTCCTTGCAGTCCAAGGGACTCTCGGGAGTCTTCTCCAACACGACAGTTCAACAGCATCGATTCTTCTATGCTCAGCTTTCTTTATAGTCCAACTCTCACATCCATACATGACTATTGGAAAAACCACAGCTATGACTAGAAAGAACTTTGTTGGCAAAGTAATGTCTCTGCTTTTTAATATGCTGTCTAGGTTGGTCATAACTTTTCTTCCAAGGAGCAAGCATCTTTTAATTTCATGGCTGTAGTCACCATCTGCAGTGATTTTTGAGCCCCGCCCCCCCCACAAAAGTCTCTCACTGTTTCCATTGTTTCCCAATGTATTTGCCATGCAGTGATGGGACCAGATGCCTTAATCTTAGCTTTCTGAACGTTGAGTTTAAGCCAACATTTTCACTCTCCTCTTTCACTTTCAGCAAGAGGCTGTTTAGTTCTTTGCTTTCTGCTGTGAGGCTGGTGTCATCTGCATATCTGAGGTTATTGATTTTTCTCTTGGCAATCTTGATTCCAGCTTGTGCTTCATTCAGTCCATCATTTCTCATGATGTACTCTGCATATAAGTTAAATAAGCAGGGTGACAATATACAGTCTTGACATGTTCCTTTCCCAATTTGGAACCAGTCTGTTGTTCCATGTCCAGTTGTAACTGTTGCTTTCAGATCTGCATACAGATTTGTCAGGAGGCAAGTCAGATGGTCTTGTATTTCCATCTCTTGAAGAATTTTCCACAGTTTTTTCCGATCCACACAATCAAAGGCTTTGGTATAGTCAATAAAGCAAAAGTAGATATTTTTCTGGAATGGATGTTGACAATCTGATCTCTGGTTCTTCTGCCTTTTCTAAATCCAGCTTGAACATCTGGAAGTTTATGGTTCACATAATGCTGAAACCTGGCTTGGAGAATTTTGAGTGTTACTTTGCTGGCATGTGAAATAAGTGCAATTGTTTGGTAGTTTGAACATTCTTTGGCATTGCCTTTCTTTGGGATTGGAATGAAACTTGATCTTCCCCAGTCCTGTGGCNTTTTTTTTTTCCACACTGCCTTCTTGATGGAACTTACCTGACCATGCAGATAGCACTTACCTTTTTCTCACGTGTATCTTTACTTCTCCTGTACATATTCAGTTCAGTTCAGTCACTAGGGCATGTTCAACTCTTTGTGATCCCATGGACTGCAGCATCCCAGGCTTCCAAGTCCATCACCAACTCCCAGAGCTTGCTCAAACTCGTGTCCATTGAGCCAGTGATGCCATTTAACCATCTCATCCTCTGTCATCCCCTTCTCCTCCTGTTTTCAATCTTTCCCAGCATCAGGATCTTTCCCAGTGAGTTAGTTCTTCGCATCAGGTGGCCAAAGTATTGGAGTTTCAGCTTCGGCATCAGTCCTCCCAATGAATATTCAGGACTGATTTCCTTTAGGATGGACTAGTTGGATCTCCTTGCAGTCCAAGGGACTCTCGGGAGTCTTCTCCAACACGACAGTTCAACAGCATCGATTCTTCTATGCTCAGCTTTCTTTATAGTCCAACTCTCACATCCATACATGACTATTGGAAAAACCACAGCTATGACTAGAAAGAACTTTGTTGGCAAAGTAATGTCTCTGCTTTTTAATATGCTGTCTAGGTTGGTCATAACTTTTCTTCCAAGGAGCAAGCATCTTTTAATTTCATGGCTGTAGTCACCATCTGCAGTGATTTTTGAGCCCCGCCCCCCCCACAAAAGTCTCTCACTGTTTCCATTGTTTCCCAATGTATTTGCCATGCAGTGATGGGACCAGATGCCTTAATCTTAGCTTTCTGAACGTTGAGTTTAAGCCAACATTTTCACTCTCCTCTTTCACTTTCAGCAAGAGGCTGTTTAGTTCTTTGCTTTCTGCTGTGAGGCTGGTGTCATCTGCATATCTGAGGTTATTGATTTTTCTCTTGGCAATCTTGATTCCAGCTTGTGCTTCATTCAGTCCATCATTTCTCATGATGTACTCTGCATATAAGTTAAATAAGCAGGGTGACAATATACAGTCTTGACATGTTCCTTTCCCAATTTGGAACCAGTCTGTTGTTCCATGTCCAGTTGTAACTGTTGCTTTCAGATCTGCATACAGATTTGTCAGGAGGCAAGTCAGATGGTCTTGTATTTCCATCTCTTGAAGAATTTTCCACAGTTTTTTCCGATCCACACAATCAAAGGCTTTGGTATAGTCAATAAAGCAAAAGTAGATATTTTTCTGGAATGGATGTTGACAATCTGATCTCTGGTTCTTCTGCCTTTTCTAAATCCAGCTTGAACATCTGGAAGTTTATGGTTCACATAATGCTGAAACCTGGCTTGGAGAATTTTGAGTGTTACTTTGCTGGCATGTGAAATAAGTGCAATTGTTTGGTAGTTTGAACATTCTTTGGCATTGCCTTTCTTTGGGATTGGAATGAAACTTGATCTTCCCCAGTCCTGTGGCCACTGCTGAGTTTTCCAAATTTGCTAGCATATTGGGTGTAGCACTTTCACAGCATCATCTTTTAGGATTTGAAAATAGCTCAACTGGTATTCATCATCTCCATTGACTTTGTTGGTGATATGCTTCCTAAGGTGCACTTGACTTTGCATTCCACGATGTCTGGCTATAGATGACTGGTCACATCTTTGCAGTGTCATGAACATCTTTTTTGTGCAGTTTTTCTGGGTATTCTTGCCATCCTGTCTTAATATCTTCTGCTTCTGTTAGGTCCATACCATTTCTGCCATTTATCGAGCCCATCTTTGCAAGAAATGTTACCCTGGTATCTCTAATTTTCTTGAAGAGATCTCTAGTCTTTCCCACTCTATTGTTTTCCTCAATTTCTTTGCATTGATCACTGAGGAAGGCTTTCTTATCTCTCCTTGCTATTCTTTGGAACTCTGCATTCATATAGGTATATCTTTCCTTTTCTCATTTGCCTTTAGCGTCTCTTCTTTTCTCAGCTATTTGTAAGGACTTATCAGACAACCATTTTGCCTTTTTACTTTTCTTTTTCTTGGGGGTGCTTTTGATCACTGCCTCCTGTACAATGTCACAAACCTCCATCCGTATAGTTTTTCAGGCACTCTGTCTATCAGATCTAATCCCTTTGGTTCAGTTCTACTGTATAATGGTAGAAAATTTGATTTAGGTCATACCTGAGTGACCTAAATCACTCAGTAGTGGTTTTCCCTACTTTCTTCAATTTAAGTCTGAATTTGACAATAAGGAAGTCATGATCTGAGCCACAGTTAGCACCTGATCTTGTTTTTGCTGACTGTATAGAGCCACTCCATCTTTGGCCGCCAAGAACATAATCAATCTGATTTCTATATTGGCCATGTGATGATGTCCATGTGTAGAGACTTCTCTTGTGTTGTTGGAAGAGAGTGTTTGCTATGACCAGTGTGTTCTCTAGGTAAAACTCTGTTAGTCTTTGATCTGCCTCGTTTTGTACTCCAAGGCCAAATTTGCCTGTTACTCTAGGTAGCTCCTGACTTCCTACTTTTGCACTTCAGTCCCCTATAATGAAGAAGACATCTTTCTTGGGTGTTAGTTCTAGGTCTTTTAGGTCTTCATAGGATCATTCAACTTCAACCTTTTCAAGATTACTGGTCGAAGCATAGACTTGGATTACTCTGAGTGGTTTGCCTTGGAAACAAACAGAGATCATCCTATCATTTTTGAGATTTCATCCAAATACTGTATTTTGGACTCATTTGTTGCCCAGAAGGGTTACTCCATTTCTTCTATGGAATTCCTGCCCACAGTAGTAGATATAATGGTCATCTGAGTTAAATTCACCCATTCCAGTCTATTTTAGTTCACTGATTCTTAAAATGTCAATGTTCACTCTTGCCATCTCCTGTTTGACCACTTCCAGTTGCCTTGATTCATGGACCTAACATTCCAGGTTCCTATGCAATATTACTCTTTACAGCATCAGACTTTACTTCTGTCATCTGTCACATCCACAACTGAGTGTTGTTTTTGCTTTGGCTCTCTTTCTTCACTTGTTCAGGAGTTATTTCTCTATTCTTCTCCAGTAGCATATTGGGCACCTAATTGGTCTGCATTTATTTCTTCTTTATTTAAGAATAGAAATGATGGAATACTAGATAGTTCAGAGAATTTTTTTTTTTTTTAGAGAGTCAGTATGTCTAAGTGAAAGAGTTCTTAAAAGTAATTTCCTATGAAGAAAAACATTTTTCTTGGTGATTCACTTAATAACCTAAATAACGATTATTCTATTAAGACATTGCTTTTGCAGATCTAAATTGTTATTTCATCTGTGTGTTTGGGTGACTTCGTAAAAATGACTCACTGTGTGATAGAGACTTAATAGAATAATAATAAAGGTTTAATTTTTATTATAATAATTTGATTATTTTCTCTTAATATTAAACCAAAAAATACAGATGACATTCATTCTATACTTTCTACTTGCCTAAGAATCATTTTTAAATACATATTTGGTAGCTTAGATTACTTGAAAAGTTTTGCATTGGCAAGTTGTAGATACAAAAGTGGTAATTATATGTTATGCTGTTGTGTCTGACTGTTTGCAGCACCGTGAACTGTAGCCTGCCAGGCTTTTCTGCCCATGGATTTTTCCAGCAAGAATACTGAAGTGGAGCCACTTCCTTCTCCAAAGGATCTTCCTGACCCAGGGGTCAAACTTGTGTCTCTTGAATCTCCTTCATTGGCAGGCAGGAAGCCCCAACTATATGTTATATCAAACATCTGCTTGTGGCTTTTGGTGTATGTTTTTATACACTATTATGCACAATGAGGTATTTTGACTGACAGCACTTATTATGAACAATTTCACAACTTCACTTGTGTGCCCAGACCTACTGAACCTATGAATGCCAGCCAATGAATGCCTCATCCCATTTCCTTATTTAGCCATTCAACATTAAGCACATAATTATTGAGTTCTTATTCAAGTCAAACATTATCTTAAGAGGCGAAAGATACAAACAATGAATAAAAGTTATAAACATTCCTGTCTTTATCATTTTGTATATCACTTATCATCTAAAATCTATTTTATCTACACCCTAGGCCCCAGAATTTGGAGAAGGCAATGCAATCCACTCCAGTACTCTTGACTGGAAAATCCCACGGACAGAGGAGCCTGGTAGGCTGTAGTCCACGGGGTCGCAAGAGTCAGGCNTTATCATCTAAAATCTATTTTATCTACACCCTAGGCCCCAGAATTTGGAGAAGGCAATGCAATCCACTCCAGTACTCTTGACTGGAAAATCCCACGGACAGAGGAGCCTGGTAGGCTGTAGTCCACGGGGTCGCAAGAGTCAGGCACACGACTGAGCGACTTCACTTTCACTTTTCACTTTCATGCATTGGAGAAGGAAATGGCAACCCATTCCAGTGTTCTTGCCTGGAGAATCCCAGGAATGGTGGAGCCTGGTGGGCTGCCATCTATGGGGTCACACAGAGTCGAACATGACTGAAGTGACTTAGCAGCAGCAGCAGACCCCAGAACTAAATCTGGCATTAGCCAGAGAAACTTAAGGAATTCTACCTTGAGTTGATTCTCTGACATTTAGTATTAACTCACTCTTAACTACTTACCTGAGTCTAAACATGTGCAATAATTCCACTAACTGAGTTTTTGCATTATACCTGATCAAATCCCTAACAACTAGCCTATTTCTCACAATACTCGCATTAGACTTTCTGCTTCTGAAGCCTGGTTGGAGCAAAAGGCCTAGCACCCTGACTGCTCAAGTATGAAAGCTGTTCTTTTCCATCATTTTATAAATGTACAGTGGAGACCAGGGTTTAGCTTCCTGCAGATAGACATAGCCAACATCTAATGACCAACTTGATAGAGCTGCAGATTTTACCTGCCACTAGATTGTCTTTAGTAATTCCCTGTAGGAACACCCATTACTTTGTGATGCAACTGCTTTTTACTTTTGCCAAGTACAATGAATGCCTACTAACTTTCATCCTTAACATCCCTGGCCTTGCTCCAGGTTAACAATCAATACTAGTTCCAGACTATTATCCTTCTCACTCAGCCTCTAATGCAGGGAACTAACTCATCCATATCTTTGTCTCAATCTATAACAGCTCCTCAGGGGTTGTGGAAGACATCGACCAAAATGTTGTGTTAGGCAAAGGGAAAGCTGCAGTAAAAGACACAGACATTCCAGCACAACTTTCCAATGTGTAGGCAGGGTTGCAAAACGTCTAGTTCAGGAATTATATCTAAAATTAGAGATCAGCTAATCAGAAGTCGAATAGAGGAGATATAATTACATTAATCAAGTTCTATGAAGAGTTTTAAATTTTAAGGCATTTCCTCTAAGCAGATTTGAAGGATTATTACAGGGTCAATCAGGCAAGTATGCCATCAAAGAGATCCAGCTATAGCTGTTTCTCAAATAGTGTCTTTAAAAGAAGCCCAGCTGGATCTGAAGTACAACCAAGCTGGGTATGGAAACCCAGGTTTGACTTACTGCAACCAATGTGAAAAAGTACCTAAGAGCACACTTAATCAGTGTTGAATTGATAACTTCCTGGGCTTCTCAGGTCATGCTTGTAGTAAAGAATCCACCTGCCAGTGAGGGAGACATAAGAAAGGCAGGTTCAGTTTCTGGGTTGGGAAGATCCCCTGGAGGAGGGCATGGCAACCCACTCCAGTATTCTTGCCTGGAGAATCCCATGGACAGAGGAGCCTGGTGGGCTACAGTGCTTGGGGTTGCAAAGAGTCTGACAGGACTGAAGTGACTTAGCACAAATACGTGATAACTTACTAGTATGTGTCCAGCAGTCCTCTTATATGTGATGTGTGACTCAGTAGATACAGGGTAAGTGGTACTAGACACCAAGCTTAGAGGGTTATAGGTTCACTCAGATGTATGATTGCAATAGCATTTTTGAGAGTTGGAATATTTAGAAAACTCAGAGATTACAGAGTTCTGCAATTGAATATTTAAAATAAATAGTAGAAATGAAACTTGAAAATATGCATGCATGAAACTTGAAAATATGCGTGCATTTCATAATACCACATGTAAGAAATTATAGCTTGGTAAAATGTCACTGACATGTTTTGTTAAAAATCAAGTTTCAATGAATTTCATATTTCCTTTGGCATACAGTTGCTTCTATTAATGTTCACACCTGTCAAAAAGAGAAAAGCTTGACTCTACTAATCACCCATTTTTCTAAGCTACATCTGTACAGATAAAAATATATGATTAACTGTGATTTTGAGGTATTACTCAGAATAAATTAATTGCATCAAAATATACATGATTTTGGTAATATCAGAAAAAAACACAAGTTCAAATTCTTAAAGTTATACATTTCAAAATAAACTTTCTCCTGCAGTTTCTCATATCAGCAGGACTTTCTTACTTGGCAGGCAAAGAAACTTGTTCCAAATTCCTAAGATGCATTTTGTCTCATATGGCAAAGGAAGAAAATTTGAGGTATGGCAACTTAGCTGGAGACAAAGAATCAATTCATTATATTGGAAAGACAAGGGGCACAAAAATATACCTAAGGAAGCTTATGCAGGCAATTGTGTTCCTTAGCTTTCTGATGAGAAAGGGCTTAAGGCTATAGCTATAGATAAAAAAGGGGGGAAAAAAAAAGCTAAAAGCACAAGGGCAAGAAAAGACTAGCTTTAACAACTAAATTAAAGACTGATATGAATTATTATGGGGTTATTTAGATTATTGATTCATTACACAGCTATAACCAAAATAACTCAGTCGTATTGTGATCAAGTTGATAGTTTTCAAAGTTCAGTTCAGTTCAGTCTCTCAGTCATGTCCAACTCTTTGTGATCCCATGGACTGAAGCACAGGCCTCCCTGTCCATCACTAACTCCCAGAGTTTACTCAAACTGATGTTCATTAAGTCGATGATGCCATCCAACTATCTGATTCTCTGTCATCCCCTTCTCCTCTCACCTTCAATCTTTCCCAACATCAGGGTCTTTTCAAATGAGTCAGTTCTTTGCATCAGGTCACCAAAGTATTGGAGTTTCAGCTTCAACATCAGTCCTTTCAATGAATATTCAATACTCATGTCCTTTAGGATGGGCTGGTTGGATCTCCTTGCAGTCCAAGGGACTCTCAAGAATCTTCTCCAACACCACAGTTCAAAAGCATCAATTCTTCAGTGTTCAGTTTTCTTTATAGCCCAACTCTCACATCTATACATGACTACTGGAAAAACCGTAGCCTTGACTAGATGGACCTTTTTTGGCAAAGCAATATCTCTGCTTTTTAATATGCTGTCTAGGTTGGTCATAACTTTCCTTTCAAGAAGTAAGTATCTTTTAATTTTATGAATGCAGACACTATCTGCAGTGATTTCGGAGCCACCCAAAATAAAGTCTGTCACTGTTTCCACTGTTTCCTCATCTTTTTGCCATGAAGTGATGAGACCTGATGCCATGATCTTAATTTTCTGAATGTTGAGCTTTCAAAGTTAATTTTTGAAGGAGCCTAAATAATAAATTTGAACAGTATAACCCAAAAAATGTTATTTAAGTTTTCTTTGGGTTTTCATTATTTATTTCCTAGTGCTTTATTCACAATATTTATTCTTAATGAAGAGACTAGTTGTGTTAGTATTGTATATAACCTGTCTCTACCAAAACTCTTAGTTAAAATTTTGATGTTTGAGAGTCTTGTAAACAAGAAGAATGTTGGTTGTTAATTATACATTCTATGTTTCTTTATAAATCTTATAAATCTGCTAGCCAATGGTTCTTCATATATGTACATACTACTTATGTAATTTTGGATTAAAAATTTATAAAATTAAAAATAATTTTGGGGACTTCCCTGATGGTCCAGTGGTTAAGAAACTGAGCTTCCAAGGCAAGGGGTATGGGTTCAAGCCCTGGTTGTGGAACTAATATTCCACAGGATAATTTTAAATATAAAATGATATTTTTTGAAGAAAATAATTGCTCCTGAAGATAAAAGCCATCTTAAGTTTCAGTCTATAAATTTAACAAAGTTGTTTTTTAGAGCATTTAGAAATATCATAAATCACAGGTAGAGTATAAAAAGTGAAATATCACAGTACTCATCATTACATTATTACTCATTAATATGAAGAGAACTCAATGGCACCCCACTCCAGTACTCTTGCCTGGAAACTCCCATGAATGGAAGAGGCTTGTGGGCTGCAGTCCATGGAGTTGCTAAGAGTCAGACAGGACTGAGTAACTTCACTTTGACTTTTCATTTTCATGCATTGTAGAAGGAAATGGCAAACGACTCCAGTGTTTTTGCCTGGAGAATCCCAGGGACGGGGGAGCCTGGTGGGTTGCCGTCTATGGGGTCACGCAGAGTTGGACACGACTGACATGACTTAGCAGCAGTAGCAGCACTTATATGAAACCAATATCAAATATTTAATATAGTTATTATCTTCATATATTCTATTATTCCCTCAGAATTCATTATCTTTAGACATTTTTCTGTACTGTGAGGGTTATGCTAACATTATGACTACTAAGTTGCGGCATCATAGGGCAGACACACTGAAACCATTCTCACAGAAAACTAGTCAATCTAATCACACTAGGATCACAGTCTTGTCTAAATCAGTGAAACCAAGCCATCCCTATGGGGCAACCCAAGATAGGCAGGTCATGGTGGAGAGGGCGGACAGAATCTGGTCCACTGGAGAAGGGAATGGCAAGCCACTTCAGTATTCTTGCCTTGAGAACCCCATGAACAGTATGAAAAGGCAAAATGATAGGATACCAAAAGAGAAACTCCCCAG